>OY757316.1:120583645-120878307 GCA_963583905.1 Stenurella melanura | reverse complement strand
TGAAAAATATTATAAAAAAATCTGAGGCCTTAACTTCTAGTACATACACCGAATTTCAAGTTTCTGTACTCTTACAAGCTTGCTTTACTTATTTCCCCCTATTTACCCCTATTTAACCCCCAACCCTTCACCGGATTTCCTCAAAAAACAATCCAGTTCCAGATCTCGTTATAATATATACGTGTACAAAATTTCAGGTCAATATCTTAAACCGTTCCGGAGAAAGCGTCCGGACAAAAAAAGTTACAGACAGACAGACCGACAGACAGACAGAAATTTTTTTTTCGCTCAAATTTAAAATCTCGACGTTTCATGACATTCTAAACCTATTTCACGAATAAAAAATTTTGAAAATTTTTTTTGCGATTACTATACTTCCAATCCACTACGTGGATGTGGAAGTAAAATTACAAAAACAGCCATATGCAACAACATATCGAAAAAACATTTTGCATTTTTTATAGCGTTTTTCAATATTACACGATACAGAAGTTGAAACGGCCACCTGATTTGGCAACTAAAAAACTGATATAACTTTTAAACTATTAGAGATATCACAATAAACATTGCGGTCGTTTTCATAGAGGATTAATTAGTCTTTAAATGAGTTGACTTCCAAGTTTGTAAATATTATTAATCAGTTATTATGCGCATTTGTTTATAAAAATTAAATGTGTTTTCGACGTGAATCTTTTATGACTACTAGCTTATAAAATAATGCAGATACGGTAATGGACCTTCAAGGCAATTTTGTTAAGTGATAAAATATCTGAAAGTTGTAATTGTTTATTTAAAAATAAATAGAAAATATATTTAATTTTTATAAACAAATGCGCATAATAACTGATTAATAATAGTTACAAATTTGGAAGGCAACCTAATATCTATTGTGATATCTCTAATAGTTTAAAAGTTATATCAGTTTCTTAGTTGACAAATCAAGTGGCCGTTTTAACTTCTGTATCGTGTAATATTGAAAAACGCTCTAAAAAATACAAAATTTTTTTTTTCAATATGGCTGTTTTTGTAATTTTTTTAAGATTTAGAAAAAAAATATTAGGATTGTCCGAATTTGGTTATAACAAATTGTTAAGTTAATAAACAATGAAATTGTTGATTAAAAAAAAATTTTTTTTGTTGCTTTATTGAGGATTGCCAATTATGATTTTTAAGAAAATAGTAATTTCTTAACTAATTATTCAAATGATGAATAATTTTAAAAAACGATTATAAACAATATGATGTTTTTAAGAAAAAAAAAACAGTTTTTTTTAATCATAATATTCTCAAGACAACAAAATTGTAAAAAAATTTTTTTTTAGAAAACTAGTTAATTTGTTTATAAACAAATTATAAACATATGGCGTAAAAAAATTGTTAACGTTAATGAATGCCTTTCTTCAATGCAAAATCAGTAATATGATAACGAATATGAAAAAAACGTTTTTTACAACTTTACTTTGGTTTCTAATTTTTGTTTACTTTAAAAAATTATAATAAACAAAATAAACAATTTTTGAAAACTTTTATGACGTGATCTTGTTAAGTACATGTATAAGAAGGGCTCCAAGAAGCGAAAATTTTATAGGCCAATTATTTAAAAACAAATTTTTCGTCTCCAATGACAACGGAGGTCCCATAAAATTTCGTTAGTTAACAATGGCCTAACTTGTTGAAATAAACTTTAACATTTTTTCCAACTGGACCTTATTCTTTGAAGTGTTAAGAATACACCATAATTTTTTCAAATTTTTTAATTGATACTTAATAGTATAAAAAATTATTTTATGTGATGCACCAGCGGTCGCGCGGAGTAGTATTTTCAGCGTTAAATTAAAATTATAAATAATGGAGATAGAGATTCGGGAGTTGGGACTTTCTGATTGGAAATTTCCTTCTCTTTAAGAAACTTTTTTCCGATTTCCGTTATCGCTTATAGTTTTTGAGTTATAAACGAAGAACTAAATTCCATTTTTTTTCATCTTTCTTTCATTTTTTATGTGCTAATAAAACATTTTAATACATTTTTCTAGACGTAATTCCGAATGAGCTATTGCTCATATTTTAAGGAGCTATTTCAAGAATGAACACCTTTTTGAACTTGTGAATTAGACTAACCTAGGAAATTTCATTTGCCAGTGAGGTCAAATACCTAAGAGCCATTTGACGAAAAGCTGACATGGAATGCACACATTTGAAAAGTCACACATAAAACAACAAGACCTCTTAGAAGGTGCACGCAAATGTTTGGAAAAAATAAATAATAATAATAATAATACTTTAATAACGGCATGAGTTAGATCTCATACGTTTTTTTTACATTTTTGTATATCAACGAAATTAATTATGTTAATGGAATTTGAAGTTAATTATGTGTATAAACTTAAATATTAAATGAGGTTTTCACAGTTTCTTTCAGACATTTGGTAGTTATAAGCTTATAGTCGTGTCTTTATGATGTCATTTATGTACCGAATAAACAGGTTAGGCCCCATAACGGTTGCTTGCGGTACACCGAATATTGTCTCTTTTGGTCAGGATGTGTCATTTTTATATTACTTCCCCATCCACGTAGTGGATTGGAAGTATAGTAATCGCAAAAAATTTTTTTTTTTCTTGAAATGGGTTTAGAACGTCATGAAACGTCGAGATTTTAAATTTGAGTGAAAAAAATGTCTGTCTGTCTGTCGGTCGGTCTGTGTCTGTAACTTTTTTTTGTTCGCACGTTTTCTCCGGAACGGAAGATATTGACTTCAAATTTTGTACACGTATATATTATAACGAGATCTGGAATTGGATTGATTTTTGAAGATATCTGGTAAAGTGTTGGGGGGTTAATAGGGGTAAATAGGGGGAAATATGTAAAGCAAGCTAGTAAGAGTACAGAAACTTGAAATTCGGTGTATGTACTAGAAGCCAAGGCTTCAGATTTTTTAATAATATTTTTCAAACCCCGCCATCTCCGCGCCATTATTAATGGTATTGATAACATAGAGTTGAGATATTCACTTGAAAGTTAGGACAATTATTATGTACTGTAATGACATCAGATTGACATCATTCCATTGAAGGGGTGGGAGGTGGCAGGTTGTGAACAGGGGAAAATAAGTAGGGTAAACTAGAAACGTCATTTTTATCGTATATAGTGGAAACCAATGCCTCAAACTTTTCTATAACATCTGCCCCAAATATTAAAATTCTAGGACCTATAATTTCCACGTACTAGAGTGCAAATCTAATCAAGATGTTTTCTTTAAAGTGACTTGATTGAAAAATCTGGATGTGGAAGTAGTGATTCCTTAGGCAGCGGTTTTTGGTAACTTGTGTCCTATTTTCTAAATAACTGGTCGTCCATTGCACAATGTTATGTCTAAAGCCGTAATTTTTTAACTTTAATAGTAATAATTGTCTATCTATTGTTTCAAAAGCTCTACGGAAATCTAGAAATACTACCACAATGATCTATTTCTCATTTAAGGTGTTTTTCCAACTTGATAATGTTATTTGTAAAGCAGTGTCGCACAAATCTAGTTTTCGAAATTCGGCTTCATATTTCGATAGTAGGTTGTTGGCTTCTATAAATTTTATTATTTGTTCATTGCTCAGATAATTCCAGTAATTTTTCGTAGACTGGATCTATGCTCCTCAAATCGAAATGTTTTATTTATAGGTATTACTGTTCATGTTTTCCAAGTGTTTGGGAATATTCCTGTTTCTAAATTGGTGTTTATAACTAAATATTGGTTGCCTATTACTTCACATGATAATTTCAAAATATGTAAACATTATATAATATTTCGTTTGTTTCATAATGTCTTTTAAATAATTTATTTCCAGTTAAGTACTTTTAACTTTTCCAGTTTACATCTGGTCTTCTCCATGATATTCAACATCTTACCATGTTTACTTGGATTTAAACTTACCGTAATTTGTTCTATACTTACTAGAAAGAACCAATTAAATTCCTCAGCTATTACTTTATTATCTGTAATTTTAAAAACACGCTTCTAAACACAAACCAGATTTGTTAAAATATGTATTAAGAAGAAGAAAGTAATGTTAATAATAACAATAATTGCGTTAATAAACGTAGAAACGTAGGACCCCGATGAGTAAAGTTTTCTGTTTTTCCAGGTATTTTGAGGGCCTCACGTAAATTAAATGGAAATGTCTAAACTAGTATTTGTTCGAACGGTTTTCTAATTTTCTTTGATGACTTTCATGTATTTCCAAATCATCTGTAGTTACTACTGTTGAGAGAAAAAGCTCAGAAAACATGTCCAAAATAAAACTATTCCCGTTATCTCGACCTATACTTACATCTCCGTTGTAGCAAATCAAGGCACTGAGGTCTCATTAAATTTTTACCTCACAAATATTTAAAAGGATCTCGGTGTTTTAGAAACTTATGTGGAACTGCAGTAAAGAATTAGGCTACCGTCTTGTTTCTGTATGGTTGGCTTGCATTTTATTGTTGCTTTGGAGATCCAATGCCGTATATTTTTAATATATTATGATCTTATAAACATGCTACCGATGTACTTCGCATTACACATTCTATTCTTTAAAAATGTATGGATCTACATGGTATTTCTACTACACCTGCTTTCGTATAGTAATCTTTCATTTTTCATTTTCGCAGATAGTGCAGTGAAGCTGATATACAGGCAATAATAGAGGGAAATGGGTGACCTCCAAGAAACTAAATTTCTGTAATGCACAAAACAAAGAAAACACTGTTATTAGTACAGGCAATGAAGGCAAAATTTTGTAAAAACCTAGCAAAAATTCATAAAAGGATCATCTCCGGGATTTAAGTAGGTGATAACGTATAGAATGGAATGATACATTCTCTGCATTTTCAAGTTCCGGGAAAATTCAAAAAAATTTGGAAAAAAGTTTTCAACAAAATTTGTAGCTCGTCTCTTTCAAGAGTCGAAAAATGCTTATAATTGTCCAAAATATGAAGTACACACGTTTCAGTTCATAATAAACGCCCAGAAATAATCGTAAATACTAGTTTTTTAAAAAGAAATAGTTTAAATATACGTTTCTTTATTCTTAAATGCCTATATTTCGAGAAGGGTGAATTTAGCTAAAAAATGTCGAGTCAAAAAATGCTTAGAATTGCTTAGAATATAAAGTCAATATGTTTTAATTCATAATAAACGATCAAGAATACTACTTTTTAGAAAATATAGAAATTAAATACACTTTATATTTTCTTTTGAACGATTATATCTCGAGAAGGGTGAGCTGAGGTAAAAGATGTCAAGAGGCAAAAAATGCTTATAATTGTTCGAGATATAAAGTATATCTTAATCCATAATAAACGCCCATAAATAATCGTAAATATTAGTTAAAAAAAAAACTAAATACACGTTATTTTTATACGCTTATATCTTGAGAAGAGTGAGGTTAGGTGAAAAATGTCAAGAGTCAAAAAATGCGTAGAATTATCCAAAATGTAAAATCCAATGGTCCTTTTTCAACTTTAAAAGTTGTTGGTGACTTCTGTCCCAGTTTACGACCTGAAATCGAAATAGTCCCCCCAGTCCCCATGACCCTGACTTTGTTCTATACATTTTTAGGAACATTTTGCGCCATCGCACATAAAAATCAGGTGGGGCGGAGTCTCATTTTGGGGTTAAATGCTTCATTTCCTCGACTAAGATCAAGCTTCCCTTTCATGAGGTATGTCGTAGAGGCTTTGCTATCAACATGGTCATTTTTCCTTACTGATGCAAATCGCCCGTGCAATATTTTGTCTTCCCACTTCTCACAAATCTTCAGTTGTCCTAGATAAACATTTCTTATTTCAGGTGGTGTTCCGGATAGATTTAATGCTGAGTTATTATTATTATTATGTTTTCGTACATTGTAGGCGTGAGGAAATTATAATGTGGAGGTCCTAAATGCAGTGATTTTTGTGCTGGTGCGGTGTCGCGATACCATCCCCAGCCGCGTCGGTTTTCGCCAGGCGTCTTCCGTGCTGTTTCGATAACATACTTTTAAAGGAGACACTTCCATCGAATCAATTACTTCCGTTAACAGAGTCATGTTTTCAATGGTTCGCATTGTACCAATTTAAACTGGAATGATATATTGCATTTTGCAGATTTCGTTTCATTCCACATTTGCATACATATGGGTTCAGTATTACTATATCAAAAAACATGCATACTTTATTTACAGTTTGAAATATACCATCTAAAAGTTCGATATAAGCGTTATATTTTCCGTAAAATTTTATTCCTCGTACACGATGGTAAATAACTAAATGGATAAGTCACAGTTTTAAGAAAATAGTAACAGATTCATCTGTTTTCACTGAGAGAAATATGTGCGAGCTTTTATCTATAGAAAAACTAATAATAATACTTCAATACAGATCATTACAGACAAAAAGTATTGTTGAATTTTGCCCGAAACAACTTCTTTGCATTCTATACGTTCTCTTACATCATGAAAATTATTGGTTTTGTTCATATGCACTTCACTTTTAGATATTCCAAAATCCAAAATCGAGTAGCTTTAAATCTGGCCATATTGTTGGTCAGTAAATCGCTTATCTTCGACCTATTTATCTAAAATGCTGACAATTTGAAACTATTATTTCTAGGGAGGCCTCAAAGTAGAATATCTTTAAAACGAAAGGAAATACCAAGGCACAATTTCGAGGTATTTTTGAAAATTTACCAGAACTAGTATTGAAAATGTGAAAAAATGTAGTACATTTTTTATCGTGAAAATCTGCCTGTAACTCAGAAAATTAGCAAGTTACAAGAAAATTCCAAGAGACCAAAAATATTTAGAAGGTCTCAATGCATACGTCTGAATTTTCAATTTTTTAAATTACATGTTTTTAAATCGCTACGATTTTAAAGAAAGGGGTAGTTTTTCATGTCTTTCCAGAAGAACTCGATGAAAACGAGAGAAAAGTTGCAAATAAAAAAGTTTTGTATTTCAATGATGCATTCACCAGAATTTTTCCAGATTTTTTTTTTTACTTTTACATTTCCCTTCCCAAACTTTTAGGAATTTTCGAATGGCCATATCTCGAAAAATAAGATTTTCTCGAAAAAATCACCAGAGTAAAAACTTATTTTGGGCCAAAAAAGGTAAACATTGTTTTCTTTTTTCATTTTTGACCTAATTCGACGTTACGGAGCCCGTGATAAAAGGGGTGTTTCCCTCCTCATTTCCTTTTTTTCAACTTTTTCATTAACTTCACTACGAACACATTGCCTAAGGTTTCATCAAAATCCATTCTCTAGCACTCAAGTTAGAGATTTTAATCATTCTAGTAGCGCTCCGTTGCGTTGACTGGACTAAGTATTGACAATTTTAAATAGAAATATGACCATTGCCTGAAGTAAAAGGGGTCGCCTTCACAGAAAATAACCCATTTCACGCACATTGGATTTGCATTGCATATCTCTAATTTGCAATTTTTACTTGTCATAAAAGTAACCATTCTTGTAGATATTACTTACAACTGCAACGTTTTTATATTTTGTTGTTAACTCCCAATTTTCATAACAACTCGCTGAGGTTGTTACAAGATAAGTAATGCTATAACATTGTAAAGTCAAATTACCTGAGACAAATAGGTGTAATAACAGTAATAGTGAGGTGAGCTTTACCAGTCAACCTTCTTGTGTGTGCTATGGAACGGTGCCATGCCAATCGGTACGTTTACTGCAAGGGACTAAACTAGTCGACTGCCAAATTGTGTGGTGTAACACGTTATTTACATGCCGAAATTAATGAACAGCAGTAACAAAGTAATGAAACAATTTACACCCCTTTGATGTTTGTTTAATGTCTGATTTATGGACTGAAAATGTGGTCGTAAAAGTTGTCCTGCTAAATGAACTAGTTTTAATCTAATAGGGAAATTAATCCAAGCGCGGGCCGACAGTGGACCGTTTGCAAAAACTTGGTGGACAAAACTCATTTCAAAGAGCATTGTTGGGTACTTTTTTCATCGTTGTGTAGTATTTACCCATAGGCGTCGTTGTAAATTTTTTGAGGGGGTTGAGAAATATTAAAAATTTGACAAAATTTGATTTTGTTTTGCATACAGAAACATGAAATTCGGTGTATGTACTAGAAGCCAAGGTCTCAGATTGTTTATAATATTTTTCAACCCCTCAATACCCTACTCCATTAATGAAGGGGTTGATAAAATAAAATTGAGATATTCACTTGAAATTTGGTACACGTATGTATTATAACGACATCTGGAACCATATTATATTTTAAGATGATTCCATTGAAGGGGTGGGAGGTGGTAGGTTGTGAATAGGGGAAAATAAGTAGGGTAAACTAGAAACTTAATTTTTAACGTATATGGTAGAAACCAACGCCCCAAACTTTTCTATGACATCTGCCCTAAATATTATTAAAATTCTATGACCAATAACGTCCACATACTAGAGTGCAAATCTAGTCAAGATGTTTCCATTAAAGTGACTTGGATGAAAAATTTGGATGTGGAAGTAGTGATTCCTTAGGCAGCGGTTTTTTAAATTAGACTGAATTTGCTAAGAGTTGTTACCATGAAGGACTCTGTAGATCTAATAGTCTCCAAGACACAGCTGTTCAAAATTTACCAAATTTCTCATATTTCGACATTGTTTGCGATTTTTTGGGTTTTACCCAAATGTTTTTCTAAAGTGAAATATATATTATGTATCTGCTTTCCTGTACATATTATAGGTTTTTGTGATGTGCTAGGGGCAGAGCCCCCTGTTTACCCCTGGACCGATTCGCCGGTTGTTTTGTCGGGGTGTAGTAGAAATAACTTTGTAAAATATCAGTCTTGAATCTATTTAAAAAATTAGTAACAGAAAATATAGAGAGATATTTTATGTAGAGATATGTATTTTCTATAGTGATTTAATTATAAACATACACTTCCCAGACCTCGAGGAAGAATCAGATGACGAGGGGTTGAAGAATCTCTTCTAGGTTCAAGAAGAGGAAGAAAATGAGATAAGAGGGAAAAATAAGGAAAGCAAGCTGTATATTATCAAACGAACTTCTGTATAAAAGAGAATCTGCGATGAATATTAAAAAAAATTGTCGTGTTATTGCTGGGTTGAGTGGCAGAGCAGAAAATTGGTTTTAAATTCACTGAACTCTGTCCTTTACAATCAATTTGTCTCCTATTTATTATTGTATATATTTTTTGTGGATTACAATAAAACCGATTAATATTATTTTTATTATTATTTAGTACATTTGATTTAATCAAATGGGTGTTTAATATTTTATGTCAAAAACACTCTTCAATTTATAAAATAAATGGCTGTTATCATAACTTATCATAAGAAAATTATACTCCTGTGTTTTTTATCGCTCTTTATAATACACCGTTTAATATTTATATAATATGAGGCTGTAAACATATACTCAAATGCATCTAATAAAGTAGCAAAAAGCCTGGTAGGTATATATAACACGCTGAACTTATGACTTTTTTGCTTGAGCAATAAAACCGGGCATCCGTCATTTTATAGGAAAAAACGACTATTAAAGGCGCTGTTTATATTCTCCTTAGCCACAAATCCAACATTTGCGACCACAGGAGACCATTTGTCTTTTCCCTGACAAAAATACTCTCGCATACAAAAAGATGCTAAACAAACAGTTGATGAGAAATTTACATAGACATTTTCATATTGTAGGAAAATCGATTTAAGGAGGTTGAGGCGTTAGACGAAAATAATGAAAAAAAATCTGAAATAAAGTTTTTTTAATAAATTTTTATATGACTCAATTTTCTGTAAATACTCCAAAGTCATTAAGAAACTCATTAAGTTAAAAATTTTAAAATCTTTTACATGCAGTGTTTTGAAAAATATGTCAACCCAGCATGCAAATGGTACATTTTAATTCATAGCAAATAACCAATTAATGTCAGCAGCTTCGAAAACTAACTATGTAAAGCATTGATGTCTTACGCATATTTTAATATTGTTTCCAATTTAATTAGGATACTTTTAATAAACAAACAAAATTATTAAACGTTCGTAAACTGTCAAATTTTTCTTTTCGTTAATGATTTTTAACTGATTTTTCAATTATTTAATGATTTTATTTTAATTTTTACTACTTCTCATTTTTACTTCCCTCGCATACCGAAGGGAAGTATTGTATTCGAGAAAAAAATCACCCTCCGAGATTTTTTCGTATTTTGACGTATCAGATCACGTAGATTACGAAAATATAGGTTTTTCAATTCCGTCAGTCTGTATGTCTGTCTGTTGGTGCATTAACTAAAAAACTACTTGACGGAGAGCAGTCAAATTTGGTAGGTAGTTGACGCTACTGTCAGCGAAGAAATGGTTAAACTTTCACTGGAAAATATACAGCGTGGACCGTCTAAAGGGAATAAATAATGAAAACAATTTTTTTTTCCTCAAATTTAAAATTTCCACGTTTCATGACACGCTAAACCTATTTCAGAAAAAGAAAAATTTGAAAATTTTTTTCACCAACATTTTTGAAAAATTTTTTGCCCTAAAATAGATGAAATTTTTTTTTCTTTGTTCAAATTTAAAATTTCCACGTTTCATGGCATTCTAAACCTATTAAAAAAAAAATACCTTTGAATTTTTTTTTTACATTTTTGAAAAAATTTTTACTATTAAAATAGACGGAAATTTTTTTTCTTTGTTCAAATTTAAAATTTCCACGTTTTATAGCATTATAAACCCATTAAAAAAAATCGGTAAAGGTATTTACACAGAACTTCCCTCGTTATTTGCTCATGAGGTCGCTTTAAAAATTTTTTAATTACGAAATGACATTGGGAATAATAATCGGAATATACTTATTGCTATTGTTACAAAGAAAACCTGATAACTTTTGGTCAAGAAAATATACAGAGTTCTCATCCAACAGCAAAAGTTCAATACTAAATAGCAGGTGCCACATATGGCAGGCTTGCGCAAATACCTTTACAAATGTCCACCATGACTGAATTATTTCTTGGGATGACCACCCTGTACATTTTTCAATAAAAGTATAATAGGTGCATATGCCAGATATTATTGCCATCTGTCACATTTTCAATCCAACATTCACGTAATGGAGTGGAAGTATATATAGTGTGTGGTTAAGAAATTTCATTTTTTTTTAATTTTTCAAAAGATATTGGTAAAATAATTTTCAAAATTTTTTCTTCTGAAATAGGTTTAAAATGTCAAACGTAGAAATTTTAAATTTGAGCAAAAAGGAAAGTTTCCTTCTATTCTATAGTAGTGCTAAAAAAAAGTTTAAAAATTAAAAATTATGTATTTTTTAAAATAGGTTTAGAATGCTATGAAACGTGAACATTTTAAATTTGAGCAAATAAAAAAAAAATTCGATCTGTTTTGGTGGTAAAAACTTTTTGAAAAATGTTGGTGAAAAAAATTTTCAAAATTTTTTTTTCTGAAATACCTAGGTTAAGAATGTCATTTAAATTTGAGCATTCTAGTGTTAAATTTTTTTCCAAACTGGTAACAAAATGTTGGTTTGGAATATCATGAAACGTGGAAATTTTAAATTTGAGCAAAAAAATTTTTTTTCGTCTGTTCTATAGTAGTGATACATAAATGGATTAAAAATGTTTTCAAATTTTTTAAAAAATTCTTCAAAAACATTTTTAAATTTGTTTGAATAGTTTTAGAATGTCATGGAAACGTGGATAGTTAAAATCTGAACAAAGAAAAAAAAATTGTATCTTAGTGGTAAAATTTTTTAAAAATAGTAAGAAAAAATTCTAATTTTTCTTTTAAATAGATTTAGAACACTATGAAACGTGGAAATTAGAAATTTGAAGAAATAAAAAAAAATCCATCTATTTTAGTGGTAAACAAATTTTCAAAAATGGTAAAAAAAAAATTCAAAATATTTTTTTTTTAATCAGGCTTAGAATGCCATGAAACGTGGAAATTTTAAATTTGAAGAAAGAAAAAAAAATTATTTCATTTTAGTAGTAAAAATTTTTTCAAAAATGTTGGTGAAAAAATTTTCAATTTTGTTTTCCTGAAATAGGTTAAGCGTGTCATGAAACGTAGAAATTTTAAATTTGAGCAAAAAAAATTTTTTTTCATCTTGGTAAAATTTTTTTCAAAAATGGAAAAAAATTTTCAAATTTTTTTTTTCTGAAATAGGTTTAGCGCGTCATGAAACGTGGAAATTTTAAATTTGAGCAAAACAAAATTTTTTTCACTATTTATTCCGTTTAGATGGTCCACCCTGTATATTTTCCAGTGAAATTTCTACCATGTCTTCGCTGACAGTAGCGTCAACTACCTACTAAGTTTGACTGCTCTCCGTCAAGTAGTTTTTTAGTAAATGCACCAACAGACAGACAGACAGACTGACGGAATTGAAAAACCTATATTTTCGTAATCTACGTGTTCTGAAACGTCAGAATCCGAAAAAATCTCGGAGGGTGATTTTTTCTCGAATACAATACTTCCCTTCGGTATGCGAGGGAAGTAAAAAAAAAATGTTAGAAAATTTTTTTACCATTTTGAAAAAATTTTACCACTAAAATAGACGGATTTTTTTTCTTTGTTCAAATTTAAAATTTCCACGTTTCCATGGCATTCTTAACCTATTCAAACAGATTGAAAAAATGTTTTGATAAATAAAAAAATTCTTTTGAACATTTTTTTAATCTATTCATCACTACTTACTATAGAATAGATGAAAAAATTTTTTTTGCTCAAATTTAAGATTTCCACGTTTCGGAAAAAAAATTGCAACATTTTTTAACCATTTTGGGAAAATAAATTACCACTGGTATAGATGGAAAAAATTTTGTTTTGCTAAAATTTAAAATTTCCACGTTTCATGACATTCTAAACCTATTTCAGAAAAACATTTTTGAAAAAATGTTTACCACTAATATAGATGGAAATTTTTTTAATCTTTGCTCAAATTTAAAATATTCACGTTTCATGGCATTCTAAACCTATTTAAAAAAATCGGTAAAGTTATTTACACAGAACTTCCCTCGTTATTTGTGCATGACAGTCACTCAAAAAAATTATTAATTACGAAATGACATTGGGAATAATAATCGGAATATAATTATTGGTATTATTACAAAGAAAACCTGATAACTTTTGGCCAAAAAAATATACAGAGTGTTCATCCAACAGCAAAAGTTCAATATACTAAATAACAGGTGCCAAATATGGAAGGCTTGCGCAAATACCTTTATAAATGTCCACCATGACTCAATTATTTCTTGGGATGCCATTATTCAATAAAAGTATATAATAGGATATGCCAAATATTATTGCCATCTCTCACATTTTCAATCCCACATTCACGTAATGGAGTGGAAGTATAGTGGTGATTAAAATATAGAACAAATTTTCAAAAATGTTTTCTGTCTATTCTAGTGTTAATTTTTTTTCCAAATTGGTGAAAATATGTTGCAAGTTTTTTTTTTCGAAATAGGTTTAGAATGTTATGAAACGTGGAAATTTTAAATTTGAGCAAAAAAATATTTCGTCTATTCTATAATGGTGATAAATAATAGATTACTAAAACATGTTTTCATTTTTTTTTTATTTTGAGAATTTTGAGAAAAAAAAATTCATCTATTTTGGTGGTAAAATTTTTTTCAAAAATGTTGGTAAAAAATTTTTTTTTTCTTTTAAATAGGTTTAGAATGCCATGAAACGTGGAAATTTTAAATTTGAACAAAGAAAAAATTTTTTTTTAGTGCTAAAAATTTTTTCAAAAATTTTTTTTCTGAAATAGGTTTAGCGCGTCATGAAACGTGGAAATTTTAAATTTGAGCAAAAAAAAAATTTTTTCACTATTTATTCCGTTTAGACGGTCCACCCTGTATATTTTTCAGTGAAAATTCTACCAGTTCTTCGCTGACAGTAGGGTTAACTACCTACCAAATTTGACTGCTCTCCGTCAAGTAGTTTTTTAGTTAATGCACCAACAGACAGACAGACAGACAGACAGACAGACAGACTGACGGAATTGAAAAACCCATATTTTCGGAATCTACGTGTTCTGAAACGTCAGAATCCGAAAAAATCTCGGAGGGTGATTTTTTCTCGAATACAATACTTCCCTTCGGTATGCGAGGGAAGTAAAAACAAAAAATTACCGCTACTATAGAATAGAAGAAAAGTTTCCTCTTTGCTCAAATTTAAAATTTCCACGTTTCATGGCATTCTAAACCTATTTCAGAAGAAAAAAATTTCAAAATTTTTTTACCAACATTTTTGAAAAATTTCAAAGAAAAATGAAATTTGTTAGCCGCCACTATACTTCCACTCCACTACGTGAATGTGGAATTGAAAATGTGACACATGGCAATAATATTTAGCATATGCACCTATTATACTTTTATTGAAAAATGTACAGGGTGGTCATCCCAAGAAATAATTCAGTCACGGCACCTGTTATTTAGTATTGAACTTTTGCTGTTGGATGAGCACTTTGTATATTTTTTTGATCAAAACTTATCAGGTTTTCTTTGTAATCATAGTGATAACTATATTCCGATTATTATTTTCAATGTCATTTCGTAATTATTAATTTTTTAGAGCGACCGCCATGCACAAATAAAGAGGGAAGTTCTGTATACATTTTTACTGAAACAATGTAAAATTGTATTTACATAAATTTATTATTATTATTATTTTCAATAAGTTTGGATAAAACATCCAAAAGTTAGTTCATTAAGTAAAATAATTAAATCTACTTAAGTAATTAATTAATAATAAAAAATTATTTATTTATGCCTCTATGACAATAATTATTGGTATCATCGACTTACAACCTTTTGTAACAATTTATTATAGAAAAATTCCGATTTAGAATTCGACTTACTTTTGGTTGGGACTGTAACGCCTCAACCTCCTTAAAAGATCGTAGATAATAAAATGGGACAACTGTAAAATGATAATGAATACATCCAACAAGAACTTATCTTACTCTAACAGTAAACGGTCAAAACTTTGAATATTTACTGCAACACTTTCGCTGTTATGTGAATTGTTTTAATTCCAATTACATGACATATCATTGAGTCCATTTTTATGCCTCAATACAGAAACATATATGTTAGTTTGGCTCGTATGTATACTTTATTCCAAACTTATTGTCGGTATAAGAAATGTCGGGATGTTTGTTTCAACCGAGCTATAAAAAATTGTTCCTTAAAATTTAATTTTAACCTATTATAACAATAACCTCTAATTACACGCCTAATAAAGTTTCTCATCTATAAGTTCGCTGCGTCATTACTTCGAATCAATACATAAATAATCTCGGAATAAATTAATTATAAATCCTTTGTCCCGGATAACTGTGAACTATAATAAAACGCGTATATGATGAAAGTTTCAATAAAGAAAACTTTTACAAGAGAACTTTATTCGCTATTTACTTCCCCAAGGTTTCCAGGTTTTGGTTCCGGTTAGAAGTTCCAACATTCAAAATAGTTTATATTAACTTTACGGGTAACGGATGGATTTACTTTGATCAGAGATGCACTACTTACTTTTACAGTGAGTTGATAAAACTACTGGCAAATTCGAAATCTACAAAAATACGATTTTCGACGAAATCCAGATGCAACTTGACTAAAAGAATGACTTAAAATTTATTTTGTAGTATTTTATCTGAAATTTTAAGTATTTTCAAAATTATTGTTCGGATTCAGCGATTTCAACATAAACATGCTAGATGAAGGGACAAAGAGGAAACCGTTCGATAATTCTTTGGCACTTAATTACTTACACATCCACGTAGTGGATATGCAGCACGCAGAAAAGGTGATGACCAGCACGGATTATCATCTGTTTATTTATTTATTTATTTATTTGATACACTATTCAACAGGTTAAACAACCCAATTACAGAATAGGAGATAAAAACTAAAATTGAAAACAGTAACTTCTGAAAAATACAAAAAGATATACATATACACACATATATACATGAATACATGTAAATTAATCCAAAAGACAACTAACTTATATAATACATTTTAGTATAAATATACATACACAGTATACATACATCAAAAATATACAGCTTATATGCAAGAAGTATAGTATACGGTGAGACTACTTGTGTCAACAAAAAGGAACAAAATACAAAATTTAAGTTAGACATATTGTTTATGTCTGTAAGACTACAAGTGAATATATCTAATCGATTATTCAAATTATTGTACATACTGCACATCTGTTGGATACAAGAAAATTTTTTTACGTTTGTCCTTGAGAAAGGCAAGTGAAATAAATTGTTGTGTCTAGATGCCGCTCTAGGAATTTGAAAATTAAGCATACTTAAAATATCTCCACAGTCGATGTTATCGTGTAAAATATAATATAAACAAGTTAATTGTGATCGGTATCTACGGATCTCTAGACTATCTAGGCAAAACCTAGAGAGCAATTCATGTGGATAACCAATAGCTGGATAAGTCCAGTCAGCCTTGAAAGTCGCATGTTTTAGGAAACGGCGTTGAATTCTTTCCAAGTTTTGTATGTGTACATTATAGGTTAGACACCATATTATTGAAGCATATTCAAGATGAGGTCTAACTAAAGTAGTGTAGAGTTGCTTTAATGTGCGTACATTTTCAAAATGTGCGGAGTTTCTAATAACAAAACCCAGCATTCTATAACTTTTAGTGACAGCAAGTTCGATGTGGTTTACAAACGGTAGTTTTTTATCAAATGTCACACCCAAGTCGCGAAAAGTGTCTGACCGGCAAAGTATATGATTGTCTAATTTGTAATCGTACAGGATAATATTTTGCTTTGTTGTAAATGTCAGAACGTTACATTTTGTTTCATTCAAGGATAATTTGTTTATCACGCGCCATGTATTAATACGATCAATATTGTTTTGTAGTTCATAGCAATCTTTTTCACTTGCAATATCAAAAGAGTTTTAAATCATCCGCATATAGAAGGCAGTTAACAGTTAGATTATCTACTATATCATTTACAAACAAGATAAATAAAAGTGGACCTAAGTTTGAACCTTGGGTGACTCCTGACGTGGATAAAACCTCAATAGATCTAACACCCTGGTATACAACATATTGCTTTATATCAGTTTGATAGGACTTAAAAAGCTCAATAAGGTTGTCCGAGAAGCCATAACATTCAAATTTTTGTAAGAGGATACCGTAATTCATTCTATCGAAAGCTTTGAAAAAATCAGTATATATAACGTCTGTTTGTACACTCCTGTCAATAGAATCAGAAATAAATTCTGTAATATTAATTAAATTGGTAACTGTTGAATGGCCCTTGAAGAACCCATGTTGAGCTATTGATATTTGATTCTTTACGTGGTTAAAAATATAATGGTGTAGGAGAATTTCAAATGCCTTGGCGAAATTATTTATTATTACTATCGGGGGTAATTAGAAATTTCGGATCTGTCACCCTTCTTAAACACAGGAATTATTTTTGATAATTTCCACCGCGACGGAAATTTGGAGGACCTTAGTGATAAGTTAAATAATATAGTAAGGGGTTTAGCAAAAACAGCAGCACAGTCGCGTAATATAAATGCGGGGATACCATCTGGTCCAGAGGTTAATTTAGGTTTGATTTTCTTTAATACATTCAATACTTCATATTCTGTAAAACAAAGTATATATAAAGGTGAATTACTCTTAACAAACGTAAAATTTTGGGTGATATTTTCAGATTCAGAATAAGATTGCTGAAAAAAATTAGCAAAAGAATTAGTAATTAGTTGAGAATCAGACATATATTCATTATTATAATTCATGAAGTTTGGCAAATCTGAGGAACTTCTTTTATAATTAATAAATTGCCAAAACAAGGACGGATCACCAACTATTCCTCAATATGATTACAATATCTTCTATAAGAACTCTCGGAATCTATTTTCACTTTTTGCCTTAATCTTTTAAATTCGATCTGAAAAGTGACATCACCTGTCTGCTTGTATTTATTCAGCGCCTTTTGCTTTCCTTTAATAGATTTGATTAATGGATAATCAATCCAGTGTGGATATATTCTTTTTGAGGTTTTAGACTGAGGTACAGTACAAATATTGAGCTTAACTTAGAATAGAACTGATCATAAGCGTCATCAATGGTTTCATAATTATTTAAAAATTCCAAATTAGTTTCTGCTAATGTTTGATACAGAACTGGAAAGTTAGCCTTCTTAAAGTTAAGTTTATAGTTAGAATTAAATTTAACTTTATGACTTTCACGATCTTTTATGATACTAAATGTCGACATAACAGCAGGATTATGGTCATCCTCTGCAATGAGAATATCACTAGCTTTTTCGACCTGGCAGATTTTATTGGATAAAAGTAGGTCTAGTAATCTGTTATTTCTCTGTATTAAATTGCTTTAGGTTAAGAAAATTTTGAAAGTTTATTAGTGGCTGAAGGGTACCCGAAGTAGGTGCATTGGTTGTACAGCTGTACTGTTGTAAAATTGAGTTCATCGTAGACATTGCAGATCCTCTTTCCGTAGTAAGTTAGTGCTATCATCTTACTCATACCAAACGGAAAACTGGTCGAATCACAATTCGTTAATGCATGCCAATAAGTTTTTCACGAAAATTTTCTACTAACGCATTGATGTCAATAATAAATCACACAAACACAATATAAAGTAACATAAAAAATATGTTATTGTCATCTGCAACGATTTGAAATTTTCTTCTTGTTGCGCTGAATAAGAAAGAGTATGTAACTGATAATACTAACATCTGCTTCTTCATGCTGAAACATGCATCTCTTGCTTTTAAACATCTTGACATTGCAATTGGTTTCAGTATTATTGTCACATAAAAGTGATATTACAAGCTGCTTATTGTATATTATGCTTTGCCATATCCCCTGTTGGCAATGCTATATAACGATCCCTAATAGCAAAACTACAAAGAACACTGTCAATTTTAAATTTATACTAGTTAATAAATTTTTAATGTTCCTACAAAAATTAAATTACAGACTATATCAGCAGCTTCAAGCAAGGGAAATCTGCTTATTTTAAAGCAAAGAAAATAGAAACTCTAATGGAGGATCTTACGCTTTTCAATTCTATTGAAGTTCGTATTTACTGTTATAAAAATATAGATATAAAACTCTTTGCAGGGCTGAAAACCCTCGAGCAGAAAGCTTTAATATGAGAGATGAATGGTGCGACAAGGGGTAATAATCTTGGTATATTGCGCTCTTTAGATTTTCAACCCTTGGCTGATACAGCATACAATTGATCTGTTAATGTTCAATCCGTAATCCTATTTTATGATTCTTTGTAAAAAGTATAAGAGCAAACTTATGTATATGTACAGCGTGTCCTCCGATTGAGTTCGCTATAGGTGAAATGGACAAACAAATTTCGAATTTTTTTTTTCGTATTTCGGGATTCACCCCCGCTCATCTAAAAAGTAATTTTGGGTGTACTTTTGTTTTTTTTTTTAATTGCGAGTAGGCCATGACAATTAAGCAGAAACGAATTTCTCGTTAGGTAAAGTACCTTTTCTGTAAAAGATAGAGCAAAATGTCATTAAGGAAAGTTATTCAGATTAAAAAGTTACAGTCCTGTGGAAAATTTCAGAAATATAGGCCTACTTTGATGATTTTGATTTTTTTAATATAATTGCATTTTACGAAAGAAAAAAAATGTATGTCGGTTTACTAAAGTTTTACTCGATTATTAAAACGAAAGAAAATTATTTAGTTATTTACGTATATTACTTCCCTCGCATACCGAACGGAAGTATTGTATTCGAGAAAAAATCACCCTCCGAGATTTTTACGGATTCTGACGTTTCAGATCAAGGAGATTACGAAAATATAGGTGTTTCAATTCCGTCAGTCTGTCTGTCTGTTGGTGCATTTACTAAAAAAAAACTACTTGACGGAGAGCAGTCAAATTTGGTAGGTAGTGGACGCTACTCTCAGCGCAGAAATGGTAGAAATTTCACTGGAAAATATACAGTGTGGACCGTCTAAACGGAATAAATAGTGAAAAAAATTTTTTTTCGCTCAAATTTAAAATTTCAATGTTTCATGACGCGCTAATCCTATTTCGGGAAAAAAAATTTTTGAAAATTTTTTTCACCATTTTTGAAAAAAATTTTACCAAAATGAAAAAAAATTTTTTTTGCTCAAATTTAAAATTTCCACGTTTCATGACACGCTAAACCTATTTCTGAAAAAAAAAAATTGAAAATTTTTTTCACCATTTTTGAAAAAAATTACCACTAAAAAAATTTTTTTCTCTGTTCAAATTTAAAATTTCCACGTTTCATGGCATTCTAAACCTATTTAAAAGAAAAAAATTTTGAAAATTTTTTACCAACATTTTTGAAAAAAATTTTACCACTAAAATAGATTTAATTTTTTTTCTTAAAATTTTAAATTTCCACGTTTCATAGCGCTCTAAATCTATTTTTAAAAAAATTGAAAATTTTTTAAAAATTTCGAAAAAAATTTTACCACTAAATTAGATGGATTTTTTTTTTCTTTTTTCAGATTTAAAATTTCCACGTTTCCATGGCATTCTAAAATGATTAAAATGATTCAAACAAATTTAAAAATGTTTTTGAAAAAATTTTTAAAAATTTGAAAACATGTTTAGGTAATCTATTTATCATTATTATAGAATAGACGAAATATTTTTTTTTAAATTTAAAATTTCCACGTTTCATGACATTTAAAACCTATTTCGGAAAAAAAAATTGCCACACCCCTTCACCATTTTGGAAAAAAATTTAACACTGGAATAGAGCGAAAATTTTTTTTTTGCTCAAATTTAACATTTTCGCGTTTCGTGACATTCTAAACCTATTAAAAAAAAAAAAGTTTTGAAAATTTTTTATATTTTTTAACCACCACTATACTTCCACTCCATTACGTGAATGTGGAATTGAAAATGTGACAGATGGCAATAATATTTGGCATATGCACCTATTATATCCTTTTATTGAATAATGGCATCCCAAGAAATAATTCAGTCATGGTGGATATTTGTAAAGGTATTTGCGCAAGCCTTCCATATTTGGCACCTGTTATTTAGTATTGAACTTTTGCTGTTGGATGAGCACTGTGTATATTTTTTTGACCAAAAGTTATCAGGTTTTTTTGTAATAATAGCAATAACTATATTCCGATCTGTATTCTCAATGTCATTTCGTAATTAATAATTTTTTAGAGTGACCGCCATGCACAAATAACGAGGGAAGTTCTGTGTAAATAACTTTACCGATTTTTTTATCCTACGTATTATGATTTATTTCCAAGGTAATCCCAATACTTTACACAAATACGATTTTCATTCACTTTGGACATAACTTAGCGCTATCTAAAAAAAAATGATGAACGATATCAAAATATACACACATTCCTGGAAGGAGCAACCTATATTGACATTAATTTTTGAAATTTTCATGTTTTAAAACTTTCAATGCATATTCATCAACTCATCCATGAAAAACAAATGCGCGTATGTGCTCATCTGCCAAATTAATAATAATAACTGTCAGATGAGCATCATAATTATTAACTAAAAATCATGCTTACAGTAGAGCAAAAGATATTTATGTTCGGTGCTACGAATTGGGAGACACATATTCCTATAAGGCTGTCGTAGAAAAATTCAAAGAACATTGGGCAAATGGACTACTAACAGATAGGGGTGCTAAAAAAATAGTCGACAAATTTAAGAGAACTGGTAGTGTATTAAACATAAAGAAAAAGAAGAAGGGGTTTAATGAAGATGACTTTAATTGCGATGGATTCGTTGAATGAGTTCTCAAAATTATCTCTGAGAAGAGCAACTCAAACTGGAATTTCTAAAAGTGTGATAAATATACAAGGCCAATAAAATTCATCCATATAAACCAAAATTTGTACACACTCTTGAACAAAATGATTGGATTTCTGTTTATGAATGGGCGAGAATATTTTAAGTGAGACACTTTCACGAATATATTATTTTTTCTGACGAGGCAACGTTTTCCACTAATGGTACAGTAAGTTCACAGAATTGTAGGTATTGGTCCTCGGAAAATCCTAATTTTCGTATACGATGTAGACGGCAATATTCCAAGAAAGTGAATGTTTTTTGTGCGATTTCATACTTTGGAATAATTGGTCCCTATTTCTTTGAAGGAAATATGTTAATCAACATTCTTACCTGGAAATGCTAAATAATTTTTTGTTGGATCAACTCGAAAATATATCCATATCGCAAAGGATGAAATTGTTCCTACAGCAAGACGGATGCCCTGCACATTCTGCAATCATTGCCAGAGAATGGTTAGACCGTCATTTTCCAGAAAAATGGATTGGAAGAAACGGGCCGAATTGTTGGCCACCTAGAAGTCCGGATCTAACGATAATGGATTACTACTTATGGGGCTATTTAAAAGAAAAAGTTTATGCTTTTAATTTTGATAATAATTTAGAATTATTAAAAACCAAAATTAAAGAAGCAGTTGATGGTATACCTCTTCAAGAAATCCAGAACAGTTATAGAGGACTAAAAGCTAGACGAGATTATTTCTAGATACCTATAGTAGTTTTTTAATGATCATTTTTTAATTGTCGTTTGTATTCATTGGTTTCCTAACCCACAATATATTTTTGCTTCACAATAAAAATTAATAACTAAATAATTTTTCTCTAGACACTTGGTAGATCAAACATTTTAGTAAACCGACATACAATTTTTTTTTTTAGCAAAATGCAATTATACAGGGTGTAACATAATGGAATGTCATAAATGAAGAAGCGTATTCCTCGTACAAAATTAAGAATATTTTGTCATATAAACAATTGTCATTAGAGCCTTCGTTTACAAGATACAGGGCGTTGTAGTTTTCAAAAATACAATTATTTCCCTATATATCTTTTGAACAAATATAGGCATTTACCTGAAATTTTGTGTGTAGAATACATGATTAGTATTGTATTTAAATTTAAAAAATGAAGCCCCAGCTTTAACCGGTGACGTAGATTTGAAATATGTAGGGTACCTTTTTTCATGAAGTTATGGCACGCCACTGGGCCAAATTTTCTTTTGTGGTTTTTTTGGAATTCAAGTTTAATTTTGAAAAACAATGTTCTCTTGACATTTTTGCGCATATTTTACAGTTTTAAAGTTATTAAAGATAGTGCTGTATTGTTAGATAAAATAATGCGCCAATTGTATTTTACAAAAACCAGTGGGCATCTGTCAAACAGTGTTTAGATGATTAGCGTCCAGTCAAATTTATTGATCTGAATTATCGATTTAAATTTAAAAAATGGTATACTCTTTTGTAGAATTGACAGATATGCATTTTTGTTATGGGCTTTCTAATGGTAATAATGTAGATGCAGCTGCACGTTATGTGGACCGCTTTCCCAACCGACGTCATCCAGATTGAAGAATGTTTATAAATGTTCATATGCGCCTACGGCAATCGGGAAATTTGAAAGCTAATCATGGTGGTGGAAGAAGGGATACGGTAACAACGATTCAACGGGTGGAAAGAATACTAGAAACAGTTGAGGATAATCCTAGTATTAGCACAGAAGAATTGCGCCAATGAAACGTGTGAGTCACATGACTGTTCATCGCATTTTAAGAACCAATTTATTGTATCCATATCATTTACAAAGGCGCTGAATTCCGATGATGCAGTACCGCGTATGAGATTCTGCGAGTGGTTTACACGGAAAAGTATTCGAAATCCTTTATTTCATTCTTCTGTATTATTTACGGATGAAGCTGGATTTAACAGGGATCTAATTATAAATTTTCATAATAACCACTTATGGGCTGATTTATTTATTTATTTATTTATTTATTTATTGCATACACTGTTCAACAGGTAAGATACCCAATTACAGAACAGGAATAAAGGCATACAAAGCATTAATTACATAATATACAACATAGAAAGAAAGTAAAATTAAGAAAAAATTTACTTAAATGTACGAACTATGAATAACTAATGATACGAAGAAAGAGAAAAAAATAACATGGGAAATGTTTACATATAAAAACTATATATACATATATACACATACGTGATTCAAAGCAAATTAAGAAAAACAAAGACACTCACTGGTTATTTAATTTAGAACAATTTGTTTTGTCCACGACTATTAAATAATGTACTCATTATGTATGTGTTTCCTCAAGGATAATGCTATCCATTATTCCCTGCAGTGAATAATCATTTCATTATTCACTGAATGCAGTGAATAATGAGGACAGTCAGTTGTTTATAAGAAATGACATTAGTGACTTTTTACTAAAAATTTAAAATGTCAAAATTGCAGCAACCAAAAGACAAATGTTGTCTCTCTCTAAGTTGTCTAGGAAGCACTCAACATGCCGAAGTGGTACTTTAATGAATACTCAAAAACCACATCAGTAAGTTTGTTTCAAAGCATCATCTATTAGCAACACGCGGCAATCCCCAACATAGTTTTTAAAACCACATACCTACATGCCTACAAACTGTATTATTTTATTAGTAAGCCATGACAATGTGTCAAAGCGTAATTCTGTAGTTGATCTGAAACGTCAATATTTGTACTATTTCAACGCCAACGTTATTAACAATAATTTTACATATTAGGTACTCAAATAGAGTAATATAATTAAATAAATGGATACTGACAATGAAATCGGCATTTCATTGACACCGCAAGAGATAATGGAAGCTGCAGAAATCGCCTCATTAAACTTGTTGCCCGAAAGATCAAAAAATATGTATGATGATATATGAATCTTTCTTAAATAGAAGAAATGAAATGATGAATAAAATAAATATTAAATACTTAATAGTCGTGGACAAAGTATAGTATTCTATTCGCATATAATGGCTATTATTCACTCTGGAGATTTACGACACTCGCCTGCGGCTCGTGTCTTAAACTTCACCCTCGTGAATAATAGCCATCATTATATGCTCGTTGAATAATATACTATTATGTCACTAAGGCTGCAATTAAAAATATCGAAGTCGCTACATAATTTGTTAGAAGTACTGCAAATGGTATATAAAGGTGAATTATTTAGTACGTTGGTACGCGGCGTAGGTAAATAGAAAACTTGGTGATTACGAGAGGTTAATCTGGGAACGTGAAAATTAAGCTTGCTAATTATTTCGGGTGCGTCAAAATCATTGTGTAGTAATTTAAACAAAAATACTTGAGAAAAGTACGTACGCCTATCCTCAAGAGTAGTCATAGAATATCTTTCAAGCAAGTTACTTTGCGGAAAACCAATCACTGGATAGGTACCGTCGGATTTGAACCACAGTAATTTAAGAAATCTACGTTGAACTGCCTCCACGTTATTCTTGTGAACATGTTAACTGGAACTCCAAATTAGCGATGCGTACTCAAGTTTCGATCTGACGAAGGATTGATAAAGAATTTTCAGAGTATCAGTATTAGTGAACTCTCGACTAGTACGAACGATAAATCCAAGGGCTTTGGAGGCTTCAGACACAATGGTATCGATATGATCAGTGAAGGATAATTTACTATCAAAAGTTACGCCGAGGTCGCGAAATGTTATAGGTCTTTGAAGTATGACATTATCTAACCTGTAATCAAAAATAATAGGTGATGTTTTTAAAGAAAAGGACATTACGTTACATTAACTAGGATTCATGAATAATTTATTTACTATACACCAGGTGTTTATTTTGTCAAGAGAAGTCTGAAGTTGAAAACAGTCATCGATTTCATCAATTACTGTGAAAATTTTTAGATCGTCGGCATATAAAAGGCGAGGCAAATTAATTTCGTTCACTATGTCGTTAATAAATATGTTAAAAAACAAGGGCCCCAGAATAGATCCCTGGGGAACTCCAGATGTGGCAGCAAATTCGATCGATTTGAACCCATTTAATGCAACGTACTGACTCCTATTCATTAAATAAGATTTAAACAAAAGGAGCAAAGAATATGAGAAGCCGATTTTTTCTAATTTTTTAAAGTAACAACTGGTGATCAAGTCTATCAAACGCTTTGAAGAAATCGGTATATATGACATCTACCTGCCCACGTTCATCTAAGGATTCAGAAATATATTGAGTTACACAGAATAAATTTGTTGTTGTTGAACGCCCTTTCATAAATCCATGTTGATTCATAGAGATTTTGGTGTTAATTGAATGATATATTCTATCATGAAGTAATATTTCTAAGACTTTACAGAAGTTACAAATTACAGAGATTGGTCTGAAGTTCTCAATATCTAGTTTGTTTCCCTTTTTGAAGATGGGACATACTTTGTAATATTTCCATAGGTCAGGAAATAGGCAGTTTTTTAAGATTAGGTTAAAAATTGGAGTTAGAGGATATGCAAAGATGATAGCGCAATCCTTTAATAAAAAAGCTGGAATGGAATCAGGACCGGTCGTCATTTTGGGTTTAATTCGTTTTAGAGCCCGAATAACCTCATCTTCACTGAAAGAGTTTATGCTAACAATAGGGTTATTGTTAGGTATATCGGTCTCAATGTGATGTTCCTCGATATCTAATGAGGACTCATTATAAGATTGACCGAAATAATTGGCAAATGCATTTAGTATATCAGAGGGATTGTTTAGCGAAGATCCCTCAAAGAACATCTCTTCAGATACACTGGCCGAACCTTTTCTACTTTTGATGAAAGCCCAAAATTTATTATTTATTCATTTTTTATATTGTCTTCAGAGTTCTGCACGAAATTTCTGTAGGCTAAATTGGTATCATATTTTATTTCCCTTCTGATGTTTTTGAGGTTATTGTGTATAAGTGGATCACTGGTTCTTGCATACTGTCTCCTAAAACGTTCTTTAAGGTTAATTTTTTTTTATTATACTGCCATTAAACCACGGAGGATATCTGCCGCTACGAGAAGTCGATTTTTTAGGTACACAAGATTCAAATACAGAGTCAAGTTTGTTGTAAAAATGAGTGCATGCACCATTGACGTCATTAAAGGACGAGAGGGAGGACCAGTCAATGTTGAGAAGGTTTTCATACAATTTGGAGAAATCACATTTGCGGAAATTATAACTAACGTCATGAATGGTTGGAAAATTATTATTAAGGTTCTTAACAGTACTTATTTCAGTTGATGAAAATCCTCACGGAATAATTGAGTCGAGGCACCAACAACGTTTTTCAATTAATGTCTGGGCCGGAATTATCGACGAGTTTTTAATTGGTCCATTTGTTTTACCTCGAAAACTTAATGGACGATCTTACCTACATTTTCTTCGAGATAATTCGCCACTTCTAATGGCGTTGGTTCCGTTAACCGTAAGGCAACGTATTTTTATTATGCATGATGGTATGGTGCTCCACCTCATTTCTCCTTGCTCGTTCGAGCATGTCTCAATGAAATTTAACACAACAAATGGATAGGTCGTGGAAGACCTATAGCATGGCCAGCCCGCTCCCCAGACCTGAATCCACTAGATTATTATTTATGGCCTACAGGCCCCCATTCAAGTTAATCCGGTCCTGTCTCTAGTTTTTACAAATGCGTCAGGTGATTGCATACTTGCTCCTGTACCAATACATACGGCCGGACTGAATTGAGACTCTCCTCCTTTTAAATAACTTTTAAAGTCCGTTAAAAAAGGAATACAATAATTGTGTGTCCCTATTTGCAACTCATATTCACAAAGGTTATGCGTGTTCATAAGTGGACGCTTTATTAAATGTTCTATCAAAATTTAATTGTTTTACTGAAAACTATGTATATACGATTAATTTCGAATACGCCAATTCGGCCGCGGACATGAAAAAAGTTTTATAAAGCTATGCTTACTAGTTTACCTACCGGAACGAGAATTTAATCATAAATTTCATAACTGACAACTGCTGGGGAGCCCAAGGGCGGGTGAGGTACATCATAATATTTCAGTGTGCGTAATTTCATTAACATGTATGAGCAATCTACTCATTGCTTAATCATAATAGTTTAGACAGATTAATTAAACTTGCGTCGCTAGCGCATGTTGGGCATACGTTAACAAGGTAGTGGAAAAAACTAGTTAACTCAAGTACAGTATATTTAACTTTTCTGTATCACAGCGCCCCTGTTAACAATGCGATTTTTTAAAAATTTGTGTGGAAGGTATTTACTCATCAGGATATTGTTACGGCAATTTATTTAAAAATTCACCAGTGGCGTTCATCCTTATGAAGAAAAATGAACCTATTTCCAAAAAAATATATTGGGCAAGGTTTTAACTGAAAAGTAATCTCATAATCTCATTCTTATCAAAAACTCAATAATATCGAATTTTAATAAGTTAGTGTACTTGATGTTCACGAAATAAGAAAATAAAATTTTCCTATTTAAGGTGCCAATGAATAATATTAATAATAATAATCGTCTCTATTGGTGCACTGCACATAATATTACATTATAATAGTATAACATAAAGTAAGTAACAATACATCAAGGGCGAAGTTTAGCTACTAGAGCTATTCTACCATTAGTGGCAACTTTATTTTCGGACAAAATGAAGAGTTAATTAAGCTTTCTATATAGAATTAATCACGTGTCACGTGGCGTCAGTCAGTTTACTTAACAGTCTAAATAAGAAATAATCCAAGGGTTCCGAGCATAATAATATTACAGTATTAATATTGCTAGATTATTCAAAGGCATTTGGTACTCTTAACCACGTTTTGTTACTCGCCAAATTTAAATTCTTCGGTTTCACTCACAACGCTCTTAATATCATGAGATCATATTCATACAAAAGACAACAAAAAGTTATTATTGCTCAACATTCTAGCATCTGAACTGAAAGTGTTGGAAGCATGTGTTCCTCATATTAATTATTTCATTCGGATTTAAACGTTGCAATCTTTTTTTTTCTTGTCGTTAGTAATTTGAATAATATATTGTATTTTTATGTGGTTAAGTATAGGAGCAGCGCAGCTGAAATATTATTATTATTATTTTAATTACACTATCTTATTTAAATTCGGCATTAGTGAGTTTTTGATTAAAACGAATAAGATTATAAGATTGTTTCACAGTTAAAATTTTGCCTAACATCTTTTTTGAAAAATTAGATTCATTTTTCTTCATAAGGAAGAACACCACTGGTGGATTTTTAAATATTTTACCATGACACATCTCCTGATGGGTAAATACTTTATACCCAAACTTTTAAAAATCACATTGCTAATAAAGGCGCTGAGATATGGGAGACATACTGTATATACAGACTGTCTATTTTACGAGGGCCACACCAAATATCTCGCTTAATATCTATTGTAGAAGAATAAAGTTTTAGAAACAGTTATCCCATTTTTTGTGAGCTATATTTCAGTAAAAAGAAATTTGAAATCCATAGCCTACTTTATGAGATATATTACAAAACCTGAAAAATAGGAAAAGCACAAACGGTTATAGCTTCCTTATTTGAGGAGATACGAAGAAAGTTAAAGGAATGAAAGTTGACGGCAATGACAATAAGAATAATAACGTGTAACAAAAAAATCGAAAAATGCAGTTGGCTTTGACATACGCTATTGTGCAAAAATGAAAAATACATATCTCAAAGTAGGCCATGACGCCATTAATTCCGTTATTTTTTTCTCATTCCAACGATATAAAACATGTCACAGAAATTTTAACCGATAGTGTCAATACTTAATATTTTACGAATACCACAATTCATATAATTGAATCGTAACAATCAGCTGTGCCATAATAGTAAAAATTCACTGTATAATAATTATAATTCCGTAATTATTTATTACAATTTAATACAAACCAATAAATATCTCGTAAATAAAAATACAAGTACAAAACGAACATCCAAAGAAAAAAACGAAAAACTATGTATAACAGTACTACCTACTACTATATTGAAAAGAAATTGTGTGTATTTATTTTTCTAACTACAAATGCTCAAATTGTGCACCATGCATTCTGACACATAAACGTGCTCTACGAGACACGTCACGCATTACATTTTGGAGCATTTCAGGAGTAATTGCCTCACATGCGTTTCGAATTCTGGTTTTGATGTCCTCAATATTTTCAGGGGCAGTTTGAAATACCTTGTCTTTAATGTAACCCCAGATGAAAAAATCCAAGGGAGTAATATCTGGTGATCGAGCTGGCCATAGAATGGGTCCATAGGTGCCTATCCAGCTATCTGGCATAACTTGATTTAAATAATTTGTACATATTACAGCAGTGTGAGGTGGAGCCCCATCTTGTTGAAAATATGAATAATTTAATCTTTCTGCCACTGTTAATTCATAAAGAAAATCTTGAAATTCGTTTTGCAGGAAATTAAGGTATCTACGAGCGGTTAATTTGCCATCATAAAAATAAGGTCCAATTACTTTAGTTCCTAAAAGACCCAACCGAACATTCGTATAAAATCTTTCTTGGAAAGCAGTCTCTCTGCACCAATGTGTATTTTCTCGTGTCCACTTATAATGCATATTTCTATTGAAAAATCCATTATTAGAAAAATTTGATTCGTCCGACCAAAGAATTTTGCTACATATCAGCGCGTCATTCCTTTTCTTATTTAATAACCATCTACAAAATCTTACTCTCCTTGGCTTATCTCCCTCATTTAAATGTTGAACTTTCCTCATTTTGTAGCATCGAAATCCGTTTTTTTTTCAATATTTTTCTTGCACTGTCTTTTTTTATGCGACAGTTTCTCTGAATTTGTCTCAAAGAGGTTTCCTCATTTTGGTTAACATAATTCATTACTCTATTCACTTTTCTTACATTATCCGCAACATGCGCTCGCCTTACTATTTTTTTTGAAAATGAACCGTGCGTTTTTAGATTCTGAACTAACTTCCTAAACATAGTTCGATTTGGCTGCGGAGCATCTGGAAATCTATCTCCGTAAACCGTGACTGCCATCTCAGCGTCAAAATTGCACTGACAATAAATGCTAATCATATCGAATTTGTTATTATTGGTGTACACCATAATTACTGATATAAAATTTGTCTTAGAACTCGACAACGCAACATACAACATACAACAGTGACAATCTGTCAAATTTATTAATAACTGTATACATTGTTTTTCACTAATTATGGCACAGCTGATTGTTACGATTCAATTATATGAATTGTGGTATTCGTAAAATATTAAATATTGACACTATCGGTTAAAATTTCTGTGACATGTTTCATATCGTTGGAATGAGAAAAAAATAACGGAATTAATGGCGTCATGGCCTACTTTGAGATATGTATTTTTCATTTTTGCACAATAGCGTATGTCAAAGCCAACTGCATTTTTCGATTTTTTTGTTACACGTTATTATTCTTATTGTCTTTGCCGTCAACTTTCCTTCCTTTAACTTTTTTCGTATCTCCTCAAATAAGGAAGCTATAACCGTTTGTGGTTTTCCTATTTTTCAGGTTTTTGTAATATATCTCATAAAGTAGGCTATGGATTTCAAATGTCTTTTTACTGAAATATAGCTCACAAAAAATGGGATAACTGTTTCTAAAACTTTATTCTTCTACAATAGATATTAAGCGAGATATTTGGTGTGGCCCTCGCAAAATAGACAGTCTGAATAGTGCATCTTTTCAACAATGTCTAGAAACTTCAGAAGCTATTCGTTTTTTGATGTAAAAGAACTATCGAGCTATATCAATTATACCAACGTTGGTAAATATAATAAAGAAAGCCACAGGGCTTTATTTTCAGTTCCTGATACAGATCAGGAACTAATACCTAATTCTATCAAATATATACCTTCCTGTTCAGATCCGGCATCGCTTTGGCAAACACCTTGTATATTTAATATGCAAAATTCCGATTATCTGTCGAGATTCAAATGTAAAAACAGAATCAGGATTTAAACCCTTTTATCGTGCAACGCACTCCACCAACCAAAATACCAAGCGCTCATATAAAATCCACTACAATCACATATCTGTCAAAACCACTTTAAAAAGGCATTACCTATTAGCGCATTTATGTGAAGGTTTATTGAAAAAGCTTCCATTACAGAGGGATAAAACAAAGAGGGCACAACAAGACCCAGTAAAATCCGGCTAGGTGGATTATCCTCAGTTCCGTTCCCTACGATCTTCTCCATTTATAAAAAAAATTGATTATAACTCCCTATGTCATTTTTATGTTCTGTCTTTTTTGGCGAGTAACACGAGTCGTTCATTTTATTTATTAGGGCACTATTGATAGAATATACGGCCGGGAAGAATGCGTGTGTAAAAACTTGTAGAGACAATAATGGACTTCTAGAGTAACAAATCAAAAGTTCCCAACGAGCCGTCGAGTTCGAATTTCAAGTCTCGAAAAAGACCGCCAGTCTTTTACTTGTTAGCTTGTTTAGAGGAAATTCTTTTCGTGTTTTAGTTTTGCGCTCGACTTCTTTCAGAGTGCCTTAGTTCGATGTGTTGTAAGGATACTTTTTTTTTCTTACTTAATTCGGTGTGAGTTTTCACATTTCCGGTTATAATCGATATTCAATTGCAACTGATGCTGATGGTGGATTTCTAAAAAAATGTTTTATTATAGCGTCCAATGAGGCGTATTCTTGATAAATTCACTATATTCTGAATTAAATATAATTGCAATCTTGCCAAATTTGATGTTCCTTTTTGTCTCGGATAAGTGTATTTACTTCCACATCCACGTAGTGGATTGGAAGTATAGTAATCGAAAAAAAAATTCAATATATTTTTTTTTTGAAATAGGTTTAGAATGTTATGAAACGTCGAAATTTTAAATTTGAGCGAAAAAAAATTCTGTCTGTCTATTAGTCGGTCTGTCTGTCTGTCGGTCTGTCTGTAACTTTCTTTTGTCCTCACGTTTTCTCCGGAACGGTTTAAGATATTGACTTGAAATTTTGTACACGAGATCTGGAACTGGATTGTTTTTTTAAGATATCCGGTGAAGGGTTGGGGGGTAAATAGGTAAAGACAGCTGGCAACAGTATAGAAACTTAAAATTTGATGCATACAAGCCAAGGCCTAAAAATTTTTTATAATATTTTTCATTGAGATATTCACTTGAAATTTGGTACACGTATGTATTATAACGACATCTGGAATTAGATTATATTTTGAGATGATCCCGTTGAAGGGTTGAGGGTTATTTAGGGGTAAATAGGTGAATATAGGTAAAACAAGTTGGTAAGAATACAGAAACTTGAAATTCGGTGTATCTACTAGAAGCCAAAGCCTCAGATTTTTTGTAATAACCTTCAACCCCCCACTACCCCTACTCCATTATTAAAGGGGTAGATGAAATAAAACTGAGTTATTCATTTGAAATTTGGTACACGTATGTATTATAATGACATCTGATTGAGATGATTTCATTGAAGGGGTGGGAGGTGGTAGTTTGTGCATAGGGGAAATAAGTAGGCTAAACTAGAAACTTCATTGTTAACGTATATGGTAGAAACCAACGCCTCAAACTTTTCTATGACATCTGCCCCTAATATTATTAAAATTCTATGACCAATAATTTCCACATACTAGAGGTCAAATCTAATCAAGACGTTTCCTTTAAAGTGACTTTGATGAAAAATCTGGATGTGGAAGTAGTGATTCCATAGGCAGAGGTTTTTAATATTGACATACAATCGCTATATGATGTTTCATGAGCGACTTGGTCCATACGCTAGTGAGTAGTAGTACAATACCCTTAGACGATTTCAAAATGGCCGTTAATACAGGGTGGGTCAAATTGGATGCTCATATTGGGATCTCGGATACCGTAACAACAGATGGGGAGTCGGTTAAATGGGTGGAAATTTGTGCAATATAGTACTGAATAATATGGCATAAAGAAATTCGAAATAGCCCTGTTGGTTTTTGAGATACTGGAAAAAAATTTAAATTTTGGATTTTGAATTTTTCGAAATATTTTGGTTATTATTGCACTTATACTAAACCCAAGATTACTTTCTTAGAGCATTTTACAATGCTCTAAACGCCTACAGTATCAATTTTTTTGGACGTTACGTCGCCTTAGGACCGTCATCAACTTCAAAATATTAAATACAGACCTGGAGTTTTTATAACACTTTCGCACAGAATTTTAAAAATGTTTGTCATTGTAAAAATCAATAAACAATCAACAATTTACTTACTAATAATATTAGCAAGGTACGTGAAATTTAGTTTAAAAGAACACAACTTACAGGACCGCATTCAGGCTATCGGTTAATTGATTAATAGTTTTAGTGCTATGAAATATTGGAAATATTTAAGTGCGACATATAATTAATTTCGTATTACAAAATGCTGTCCGAAAATGATGTAAAAACTCCAGGTCCGTAATTAAAATTTTGAAGTTGAATATGGTCCTAAGGCGACGTAACGTCACCAAAAAAAAACTGATATTCTAGGCGTGTAGAGCACCGTAAAGTGCTCTAAGAAAGTGTTCTTGGATTTTTTGTAAGTGTAATAATAAACAAAATATTTCGAAAAATTTTAAATTAAAATGTTATCTTTTTTCCCAATATCTCAAAAATCAAGAGTATTTCAGATTTCCTTATGTCATATTATTAAGTACTACATTGCATAACTTTTCCCTCATTTAACCGACTCACCCTGTATATCCCTACTGCCCTTCGATAAACAGCGTATTTTCTATTTTTTGACAAAAATTTCGATCGGTCATGTCTTGTGAGTGGTTTTACCAAATCGAGCCAAATTAAGTACCTATAATTGTTACTCTTTTGTAAGTATTGTTCTAATCAATTCTTTTTATGTTTGTTGACATTTTTACCTTTTTACTATTTTGGCTAACGATATAATATTTTCGTTCGATTTGGTGAAGCCAATCAAAAAGTATGACCGAAAATTTGGTCAAAAAATAGAAAACATACTGTATAGGAGAAACGAAGGGCACTAGGCGTATAATAAATGCCGTTTTGGAATCGTCTCAGGGTCCTGTATTATTCACTAACGTATGGCCAATCACTCGCGAAACATCCTGTATATACCAAATCCTAAGACTTTGTAAGAGGTTGCTGGCTCGATGCTTCCACATTTTTGACAGCTGACATCGCGTTACTACGTAATCCTGAGGTCTGGTTCGTCTTCAACGACCTTGAATTCACTTTGGACCTGAAATTCGTGCTTAGCTTTCTCGAATGCTGGAGGATCCGTGCCTTGTCTTGTGGGTCTCGAGTGTTGTGATGATGCGTTAATCCAATATCATCCTGGAAATAGTGCTCGGCATACTCGAAAACTTAAGGACTCTGACTATTTATCGAATTTTCAATAATTTCAAGACTATTGACAGCTGTCATGTTGTCATCAATAAATTCTAACACTGAAATCGTGTTCTGCGACGTCTAAAATCCCCACACACGTTCTCTCACCTTCCACCCCCACAGGGACCACTGAGAGGCGGTAGAACTAAATCGTCTTGTCAGATTTTTTTTCCTTTTATAGGATTCAGCACATCAAAATAATAAGTTATCATAATCCAGATCCCGAGATCAACATTTTTTTTTGTAAACCTATGATTATACATTTAATAATTCTCTGCATAATGAACGTTTAACTCGACCGTTATCATTTAAAGACCTCGGAGTAATTCTTATCAAAGAACTGAGTATTTGCGACGTAAATAAAATTCTCGGTTTTCAACTATTTCAACATTAAAACTATTATATTTTTCTTACGATCTAAGCTAGAGTAAGCGTCCCTTGTTTGGCAAGCCCCTGCTATAACATTCATATCTCTAAATTAGAAAATGCTACTTTCTTAAATTTCTATAACCTATCTGAAAGAAGTAACAACTTGGCCGTACTTTAAGACGATTCATTATGATGTTGACCGCAGTGAGATACTTCATAGTCTAAATTTCCATATTCCACGACTAAATTCAAGACATAACCAAACTTTCTGATTGGCTATAGTCCGGACTAATATTTTTAAGTGTTCACCAATTCATAGCGTGTGTACTAGCTATAATTACAGCCAGTATGATATTGACATCAGTAATAATAAAATCGTATATCTGTACAGGATGTCTCTAGACTATGGGGCAATACTTTGCGTATAGTTTGGGTTAGAATAATACTAAAAGTATAGGATATTCAAAGTCAGTTTGAAATTCATAAAAAAAGACCGACAAAGGAGTGGTTCATAATCATAAGATAGTACCAGCGATACCATAAGCATATGAATTAAGAGGCACGATGTCAATTATTTATTTACCTATAATAAATAATGTTAGTTTAATGAACAACTCCATAAATTGTTCAATAAAAGTAAAGAAGTATAATTTAACCTACGGCTATGCTACCGGCAATTATATGAATAAACCAAATCAGGCATCCACTACTTTCGTTTGAGGTAAGGGCATAACATATCTGGTGAACTATATTCGTATACGCATATCGTTTGCTATATTCAAGTGCGTCGACTCGGGTCTTATTCTATTACAAATTGGCTTTATAATGTGTAGTAATGACATCCTGGTAGACTGACTTTCTAAGGGTTAAAAACTTTGCGCTCCCCTCCCTTCCCTTCTAATCATCCGATCGCAATATGGCCGTACTCAAATCAAAGAGGACAAAATTAAAAAATGTCTTGCCCCACCCCTTTCCTTCCTGGCGAAAAATGACTTTTTCTAAAAAGAAAAAAAAATCTGTTTTTCCGCAACCATTGGTTGGAAAATTATAAACAAATGATACAAAGTTGAGGTAGGAACATAATACACAATGTCGCAATTGCTGGGCGATATGTGACCAAAATTTGAAGTTACAGCAGTTTTAATTTGATTTTCGTTTTCCCTTCCCCCTCCCATACTAACCGAACCAGCGACTTGAAATTTGGACACAATACTTTGGACCCGACTATCTATTGGAGAAAAAAGGCAAGTCGCTAAGTCACTTTCTTTTCCGCGAAAAACGCGACCACGGCTCTCGGTACGTTCCAGCCGCAGTGAAAAATCCGTATACAAAACCGGACCTTCAAATTGCAATATCTCAAGAACCGCTGAACCGATTTTGACGAATCAAAATTCAGTGTACGCGCATTTGCGAGTCCTTTAGTTTTACCCGATGCACTTTTTCGATCCGAATCAAATTAAGTGAGTTATGTTCGAAAAACTGATATCCCTTACATGTAAATTTTCCCCCCTCCACCACCCGTGAATCGCCCACACAGGTCACCACAAGTTTCGGGAGGTCCGACTTTATAATACCACAAAAAGGAAATTTCAAAAAAGACGTTGTCACTTTGAAACCCAGATCGACTCCACTAATACGATACTTAATTATACTCGTTAGGGTGAAAGGAAATATTTGAAAGACTTGAACCGCTTTTCAAACATTTAAAAAAAAATTATTAAATAAAATTACACGGTAGTTCGGTTCCCATACAGTTGGTCCACTCCGTATGTGTATAATTATTATTACTATTGAATTTATTTATTAATCTAGTAAGTTAAGTTTTTTCCGTTTCCATAAATATGTAATATTGCTGATAGGTGAGTACCAGTTTTTGTACGACCTGAATCAGTTGAATGTTGGAATGCCATTTCCGAACAAACTAGGTATCTTAATTTGATGCATTGCGTCCTGGGCAATGTAATCGACATACTCAGTAATTTTTAAATTAATAATAATCTATCAGAGTTTATTATATCGTGACAGTTGGTGCTTGGTTAATTTTGAAATAAATAAAGCGAAATCTAATACAGCTGACCATGGAATTGACGCCATCGATTTTAATGATTTTTTTCAACTATAACCGAAAAAATTATTATTACTTTATCCTGTAATACATTTCAAAGAGGAGAAGTTGATTTTATGAACGGTGTGAATATTTTAACCTTTTTTATTCGTCCGATTTGGCTCGCGTTGTACAGACATCTATAGCATGGATAGTAAAATTATCAAAACAACAGTAGATATAACTATTAATCCTTTAACACTATTATTTAATGCTTACGTAAGTGAAGGGAATTATCTTAGTGTTTTTAAAATTGCGAAAGTGATTCCAGCTTTGAAAAAGGGGGACATTTCGATAATAGAGAACTACCTCCCCATATCCATCATCCCCATTATATCCAAGGTTTTTGAAATAATACTAAAAATGCGGCTTGTGCATTTTTTCGAAAGTAATAACGTCCTGAACTGGTTTAATTCATTCATTTATTTATTTAGATACACCACATAATAAACTGACGACGGTTTCAAATGGTATACCAGCTTTCTTATTAAGATATTGTGCCTCTATTTTTGCACTGCCACTTTATATCATTTTAATCTAGCACTGAAAACTACTACATTTCCTCAATTATGGACTCAATTGAAAATTGGTCCTGTTTTCAAAAAAGGTGATAATAAGGCTAATATTGAAAATCACAGACCTATAGTTATCCTCTGTAATTTTGGCAAACTCTTTGAAATTGTCCTATACGATATAATCTCTTTTCATGTTAAATCCCAACTCTCCTATAGTCAACATGAGTTCTTAGAAGGTAGATCTACGATTACCAACTTGGTAAGAGTTACACACTTTATCGCAAATACACTGGATCATGGTGGCCAAGCGGATGTAATTTATACAGACCTCTCTAAAGCATTTGACAGACTGGATCATGATCTCTTACTGCAGAAGCTATCAGATTTTGGTTTAAGTCTTGGCTTTCCAAGTTTCTTCGAGCCACATCTTGGTAACAGAACATTAAACGTGAAGTATCGTGGGTTCTCATCTATTTAAGTGTCAGCGACAACAGGAGTTCCACAGGGCTCTGTTTTGGGCCCGCTGTTATTTATAATTTTCATCAATGACATTTACCAAGATACACAAAGTAATGTCCACCTATACGCCGATGATCTTAAACTGTTTGCATCTATTAACTCCGAAGAAGACTGCCATCGATTGCAACACGACCTCACAAAAATAAACACTTGGTGCGAAAATAAAACCGCTGCCTAAGGAATCACTACTTCCACATCCAGATTATTCGTCCAAGTCACTTTAAAGGAAACATTTTGACTATATTTGCACTCTAGTATGTGGAAATTATTGGTCTAGAATTTTAATAATATTTGGGGTAGATGTCATAGAAAAGTTTGAGGAGTTGGTTTCTACCATATACGTTAAAAGTGAAGTTTCTAGTTTACCGTACTTATTTTCCACTATTTACAACCTACCACCTCAATGGAGTCATCTCAATCAGATGTCACTACAATACATACGTGTACTAACTTTCAAGTGAATATCTCAAGTTGATGTTATCAATCCCATTAATAATGAAGCGGAGGTGGTAGAGTTTGAAAAATATTGGAAAGAAATCTGAGGCCTTGGTTTCTAGTATATACACCGAATCCCAAATTTCTGTAGTCTTACCAGCTTGCTTTACTTATTTTCCCCTATTTACCCTATTTAACCCCCAACCCTTCAACGGCATCATCTCAAATTATGATCTAGTTTCAGACGTCGTTATAATACATACGTGTACCAAATTTCAAATGAATATCTCAATTTTATTTTATCAACCCTTTCCATATTGGAGTAGGGGTGGTTGGGTTGAAAAATATTATATGAAAATCTGACGCCGTGGCTTCTAGTACATACACCGAATTTCAAGTTTCTGTAGTCTTACCAACGTTTTACTTATATTCCTCTATTTACCCCAAATTAACCCCCAACCCTTCAACGGAATCATCTCAAAATATAAACTAATTCCAGACGTCGTTATAATACATACGTGTATGAAATTTCAAATGAATATCTCAACTTTATTTTGTCAACCCCATTAATGGGGTAGTGGTGGTGGGGGGGTTGAACAATATTATAAAAAAATCTGAGGCCTTAACTTCTTGTACATACACCGAATTTCAAGTTTCTGTACTCATACCAGCTTGCTTTACTTATTTCCCCCTATTGACCCCTAAATAACCCCCAACCCTTCAACGGAATCATCTCAAAGTATAATCTAGTTCCAGATGCCGTTATAATTCATACGTGTACCAAATTTCCAATGAATATCTCGATTTTATTTTATCAACCCTTTTAATAATGAAGTAGGGGTGGTGGGGGTTGAAAAATATTATAAATAATCTGAGACCTTGGCTTCTAGTACATACGCCGAATTTCAAGTTTCTGTACTCTTACCAGCTTGCTTTATTTATTTTCCCCTATTTACCCCTATTTAACCCCCAACCCTTCAACGGAATTATCTCAAAATATAATCTAGTTCCAGATGTCGTTATAATACATACGTGTAGAAAATTTCAAATAAATATCTCAATTATATTTTATCAACCCTTTTCAAATTGGAGTAGGGGTGGTGGGGGTTGAAAAATATTATTAAAAAATCTGACGCTTTGGCTTCTAGTACATACACCGAATTTCAAGTTTCTGTACTCTTACCAACTTGTTTTACTTATATTCCTCTATTTACCCCAAATTAACCCCCAACCCTTCAACGGAATCATCCCAAAATATAATCTAATTCTAGACATCGTTATAATACATACGTGTACGAAATTTCAAATGAATATCTCAACTTTATTTTATCAACCCCTTTAATAGGGTAGGGGTGGTGGGGGTATGAAAAATATTATAACAAAATCTGAGGCCTTAACTTCTAGTACATACACCGAATTTCAAGTTTCTGTACTCTTACAAGCTTGCTTTACTTATTTCCCCCTATTTACCCCTATTTAAGCCCCAACCCTTCACCGGATTTCCTCAAAAAACAATCCAGTTCCAGATCTCGTTATAATATATACGTGTACAAAATTTCAGGTCAATATCTTAAACCGTTCCGGAGAAAGCGTGCGGACAAAAAAAGTTACAGACAGACCGACAGACAGACAGAAAATTTTTTTCGCTCAAATTTAAAATCTCGACGTTTCATGACATTCTAAACCTATTTCACGAATAAAAATTTTTTAAAATTTTTTTGCGATTACTATACTTCCAATCCACTACGTGGATGTGGAAGTAATATGCTTCCGTTAAATATATGTAATTCGATGACCTTCACGAGAAGATATAACTCTATAAACTTTTCCTACAAAATAGGCAATGATATGGTAACTAGGTGCACTCAATTCGAGAATCTTGGCTCAAAATTAACTTTTACTATCCACATCGATCACACACAATTGCTAGGCTTTATTATGCGAAACTCAAGGCACTTTAAAGATATTTCCACACTTTCTCTCCTATTTAATGCTTTTGTACGCCCAAAACTGAAATACGGTGGTATTGCCTGGAATCCACAATACAATATTCATATTCTTAATTTGGAACGGGTTCAGAGAAGGCACGTCAAATATCTCTGCCTCAAATCTGACGGAATTTATCCCCCCAGAGGCACGCCACAATCCGACTTATTAGTCAGATTTAATCTAAATGACTTAGCGACACGTAGACTGTAGAGTCTATTTCTCTGTTTTGTTCCTACACAAACTATTAACAAGTCGGATATACTACCCGGATATTACCAGTTCCATACGTTCCATACAATAATATAAAGCAATGTATTTTAAATCACTCTTAAATTAACCTTTAGTTCCTACTATATCACCATTTAGTAAGTATCTGCTCATATTACTTTGCATTTTCCATTTTTAATTTGATTGTTATTATTCACTGTAAAATATACATACTTATTTGTATATATCGTGACCTGTAATTGGATGCACATCTGTCTGGGCAGCTGTATTCATAAAAATAAATAATTAAAATAAAATATAAAGGAAAACATTTTAAGTTAGTTCGAGGAGTAGGCAGACGAAATATTCCTCAATTCCGACTTGTTGCACGAGATATGTGAAAATTCAGTTGTTCCAAAATATGAGGGCAATCAAAAATGTTGTATATAATTTTGTAAAGAAAAATTATTGAGTATATTATCCTTCTATTTTGTAGATTTGACATTCTCAACATTCATTGTTTATATAAATAGCATATTCAGGGGACCATATGAGCGAGCGGTATTTGAATTTTGATCGTACAAATGAGTAGTATAGCAACTTCATAATATCAATATTGCTGAACCCTTTGCAGTTTCAGTAAGTAAATCTGTTACATTTAGATATGTTGAGGCAAGTGATTAAATAGGCACCAGTCACTAATTATGTTTAAGTTATTTTATTGAACAGATTGGGCCGTTACTTGATGAAAATCCATGATAATAATTGGGAAGAAAACTATTAGTTTTTGATTTTCACTTTATTTCTTGTCAACATGACAATTGTTTCGCCACACAGTGGCTTCTTCGGATGTTGAGTACTGGTATACTAATTTTACAATGCACAAACTATATGGTTTTATACAATTTCGATGTAATCCTAATCTTAATTGCTAAGCGGAAAAGTACAATATAATTTTAATTACTAAATGGAAAGGTACATATATTTCTAGGTAATTTATTGAATCTAATTCTAATAGTCTTACTAAATTTATTTACTTAGATTATTAGAATTAGATTCAATAAATTACCTAGAAATATATGTACCTTTCCATTTAGTAATTAAAATTATATTGTACTTTTCCGCTTAGCAATTAGATTAGGATTACATCGAAATTGTATAAAACCATATAGTTTGTGCATTGTAAAATTAGTATACCAGTACTCAACATCCGAAGAAGCCACTGTGTGGCGAAACAATTGTCATGTTGACAAGAAATAAAGTGAAAATCAAAAACTAATATAGTTTTCTTCCCAATTAAGTTATTTTAAGTTTTTCACAATCTAGTTCACATTCTATTACACAATAAATTTTCAAATCATCTGCATACAGAAGGCTCTCTACATTCATATTAGCTACAATGTCATTTATAAAATCAATAAAGATAAGCGAGCCCAGTACGGATCCCTGAGGAACGCCTCATATGGCCAGAACATAAAATAACCTGAAACCACAGTATTCCACATATTGACGCCTATTCTCTAGATACGAATAGAAGAAATCTTACTGTGCTACTGATAATCCGAATTCACTCAGTATTTTTAATAGAATACCATGATCCTGACGATCGAATGCCTTGGAAAAATCTGTATAAATTATATCAATTTGCTTATTTGCGTCTAATTCTTTAGTAATGAAGTGTGTAATACACACACGGTTGGTTTCAGTAGATCTACCAGAAACAAACCTATGTTGATTATTTAAAATTTGGCTCTGTATACGATTAGATAACGATGTATGCAAAGTGATCTTGAATACTTTAGCAAAATTGCACATAATTGTTATGGGCCTATAGTTTTCAGCCATGCACTTGTTACTTTTTTAAAGAGTGTTTCCACATATCATGAAATGTACGGGTATTTAGCGATAGATTAAATATTATTGTGTGTGAGCGAGCGAAGATGGCTGCGCAATCCTTTACGATAAATGCAGGAATATTATCTGGTCCTTTGGTACACTTAGGTTTGATTTTTTTTAACGACCAAAGTACCTTCGTTTCAGAAAAGGCTGTTACTGTTATCTTCATATGAATGATATTTATCTCCGTTGTTATTAGGTTTTAAATACGCAGTCTGATAGAAGGTGGCAAAGGCATTGACAATATTCTGTGGATTTGTATATAGGATATCATTTTATGCAATATTATGGGGAATGGAACCGCTTTTCCTTTTACCTTAACATAAGCCCGGAATTTCTATGGATAATTTTTTATGACTTCTTGTATATTCGATAAATAATTTTCATGTAATTGTCTTAGCTCATCTTTTATCTTTTTTCTCATATAACTAAATTCCCTATAAATATTATTACTTTTTGTTTGCTTATACTTTTTCCAAAGAATCCCTTTTCTCTTTATATCTCTCACTACGTTATTCGTGTAACAAGGTTATTTAGGAACATACTTGGGTACATTTTCATCCAAAATTTTTGCCAATTTAGAATAAAACGCAGTACACGCAGTGTTGACGTCATTTTATTCATTCAGAAAGGACCAGTCTGCTTTAAATAAAGAGTCGTATAGTTGAGAATCATCTGCTTTTTTAAAATTATAAATTTCTATTGAAATACACGGGAGATTTTCCGAATAGAAGTAAATGTAGCACATCTCAAATAATTTCCAAGGTAGTCGGCGACACAGTCAACGATCTTGAGAATGGCGAACTAGTATCAATTACACTATGTGACTTTTCAAGGGCTTTTGACTAGGAAAGTTATACTATTATAAAATTAGGAAAATAAGGGCATTTCAAGCTATTTTATACTTCGACTGACATTTTGGATGCATCATAGTTGTGACATGACAAATATATTTGACAATTTTATGGTTATTATTATTCACTCTGAAACCCGTTTAAAAGAAACAATTGAATAAAAAAGTTTTCCATATGGTGCAGACTTTTTAGTAGACGCTGTGTATTAATTGTTCAGCAATCATATGATTTGATTTAGAAAGTCTTATTTATATTGACACCGAAAACAGAATTCTTTCACCGCCAGAATGTAAGCCCTTGGGAGCGTAAGACTCCACTATAACCCAAATATCTTTGACCAAAATCTCTGCTGGTATACAAATCGACCCTAATATGTCCGTTGTCGTGTAGGGCTTTGTGAACAGGATCGGAGGCTTTTGTGTAAAAAAATAGAGTCCATTGTGCCGCGGCTGAATCTAGTATGTCTGTCATTCATTCTGGACTTTTGGCAAGGACTTCTTACACTCTCTTGAAAAGCAGCACGGCAGATTAAAACGAAATGTTTTTTTATAAAGTCTTATTGTGTGAGCGACCTAAAGCTTGTCTATAATAGAGAAGGTTTGAACGGAGGCTCGATGGAATTAACAAACTCTGATGGATTATATATTAACGTAGAAAGCTCAAAATGTAAGACAGTCGTCTAGCATTAAAATTAATGATGGGTTCTTATTATTCTCTTGGAATAATTGAATTGAGTTGTTTTTCCACCACTGTTAAAATACAGCATTTGTTCACTACTTGCGCGAAAAGCACGTTTAGTGAACAAAATTCGGTAAAGATATTTACACAGAACTTCCCTCTTTATTTATTCAGGGTGGTAACTTTAAAAAATTATTAATTAAGAAACGACATACGAGAATAATAATCTGTATGTAATTATTACTATTATTACAAAGAAAACTTTTGGTGAAAGAAATATACAGAGTGGTCATACGACAGTAAAGAATAAATATTAAATATAAGGTGCCAAATATTGAAGATTTGCGTAAATACCTTTACTCCCTACGAAGTATTCCTTAGGATGGCAACTCTGTAATTTTTTTATTAAAACTATAATAAGTGTCTTCCTTGACTATCAGATGCTAAGCTGGTACCAACGGGAGTTCCTCAAGGTAGCACCTTAGGACCCCTTCTCTTTCTTATTTTTATAAACGATCTACAAAGCCACTTAAAAGCAACGAATGCCTTCCATGTTACCTACTTATTTGTGATGGTGTGGCAGTTGCATCAATGGCAGATAATGTACATGAGCTGTCAGGTAATGTAAACATCTGCACCTCACTAGTGAGTAGTTATTGCAGCACATTTGGACTAAAACTCCATGGGACAAAAACTCAAATGTTGATGTTTACTAATAACAATTTTAACGATTATAGCTTATTAGTAAAAATTAATAATTTATATATAGAAAACAGTCACTCTGTAAATCTATTAGGTATAGCTATTGATAGTAATTCAAACTGGTTTGATCACATTGAAGACTTAACAAAAACATTTTTAGTTAGATGCTATATCGTCTGGCAACTTGGTTCTTGTGAGTTTAGAACAACTTAAAATCCATTAGTTTGTACTGGTCATTATTAAATTATGACACTCTCTGCTGGGGCAACTCCAGTAGTGTTAATGATCTATTCATCATATACAAAAAAAGAAAAATAATTAGGATTATGTTGTTCAAACGTTCTACCCATTCATGTAGAGATTTGTTTGTTTTGCTTGGAATTCTAACGCTGCCAGCTTTATATGTTTTATTATATTGTTTGTTTGTTAGGTCGAATATTAATCGGTTTATCCAGTTTTCCGATCGAAATATGCAATATAGCTTAAGACGCACGAATGACATTTTATTGCATAAACACAATCTCTTTACTGCTAGCAATGGTGTGACAGTTATGCCTATTAAGATATACAATCATCTCATTAATTATTTGGAAAAAATAATTGGTTTAAAATTGATTAAATTAAAATTTAAAAAAATACTATTACAAAAAGCAATTTACAGCCTGCAAGAATTTTTCAGTATTACCCTTTAACATTGGTAACAAATACTGTTTTATTTTTTTTCACATGTAGGTATTATTCTTACTTTTTTCTTAAAAAAAGCGTATTTTACTATTTTATAATTATTACACTTACACAGATTTTATGTTGACTAGGTGATTAATCTATTTTTTGTTGGTAGATCCCCGTTAGTCCAGTAATTATAAGAATATCCATTACAAAAAATTATATTTGAGATTTTTCTTCAGTAATTGTTAGTGGAGGGATTATACACTGCAAAAACACAAAAATCAGTTCTGGGGGTGCCGCGCAACAATATAAGAAAGTGCTTATAAAAAGGAAAACTTGAGTAATTTCCTAAAAAAAAGTCCTGTTGTAATTTTCATGTATATGCCATGGTTTTCGAGAAAATCGATATTGAAAAAAATAGCAACATTTGTATTTTTAATATTCGTTTATTTAAAAAAATTGAATTGCTCGAAAACCAAACATGCTAGGAAGAAAAATCAAAACGGGTTTTAAAGGAGATAAAAGATACTCTCTTTGTTACCATTCTCGATGGCTGTTGATATTTATTTATTACTATATAAAAATAACATTATAGTTATCTCTTGATTTTTTGCTCTTCTAACTATTCGCAGACCCATAAAAAATAACTGACAGCATTGTTTAAGGTAGTACTCCACATGTCGTTATAATACATACGTCTACCAAATTACAAGTGAATATCTCAATTTTATTTTATCAACCCCGTTAATAATGGAGTAAGGATAATGGAAGGGTTGAAAAATATTATTAAAAAATCTAAGGCCTTGGCTTCTAGGACATACACCGAATTTCAAGTTGCTGTACTCTTACCAGCTTGCTTTAATTATTTTTTCCCTATTTACCTCTACTTGTCCCCACTCCTTCAACGCAATCATGTCAACATATAATCTAGTTTCAGATATAGTTATAATACATACATGTACCAAATTTCAAGTGAAAATCTAAATTTAATTTGATCGACTCTTTTAATAAGGGAGTGGGGGTGGTGGGGGGATGGAAAATACTACTAAAAAAACCTGAGACCTTCGCTTCTAGTATATTCACCAAATCCCAAATTTCTGTACTTTTACCAGCTTGCTTTACTTATTTTCCTCTATATACCCCTATTTAACCCCCGACCCTTCAACGGAATCATCTCAAAATATAATCTAGTTCCAGATGTTATAATACATATGCGTACCAAATTTCATGTGAATATCTGAATTTTATTTTATCAACCCCTTTAATAATGAAGTAAGGGTGGTGGGGGGTTGAAATATATTATTAAAAAATCTGAGGCCTTGACTTCTAGTACATACACCGAATTTCAAGTTTCTATACTCATATCAGCTTGCTTTACTTACTTTTTACCCCTAAATAATCCCTTCAACGGAATCATCTCAAAATATAACCTAGTTCCAAATGTCGTTATAATTCATACGTGTACCAAATTTCAAATGAATATCTCAATTTTATTTTATCAACCCTTTTAATAATGGGGTACGGGTGGTGGGGGGTTGAAAAATATTATAAAAAAATCTGAGGCCTTAACTTCTAGTACATACACCGAATTTCAAGTTTCTGTACTCTTACCAGCTTGCTTTACTTATTTTCCCCTATTTGCCCCTATTTAACCTCCAACCCTTCACCGGATATCCTCAAAAAACAATCCAGTTCCAGATCTCGTTATAATATATACGTGTACAAAATTTCAAGTCAATACCTTAAATCGCTCCGGAGAAAACGTGCGGACAAAAAAAAAGTTACAGACAGACAGACCAACAGACAGAAATTTTTTTTTTTCGCTCAAATTTAAAATCTCGACGTTTCATGACATTCTAGACCTATTTCAAGAAAAAAAAATTTATTACTATACTTCCAATCCACTACGTGGATGTGGAAGTAATAGCATGAAAAAATTGAATATGCAGCCTTTTTCGGATTTTTTTTTAAATTAATCTAACGTCCTTGTATTTATAATTTTTGAATATACCCGGTCTAATAACAAAGGTAAGATTTCAGATTATTCGATCAAATCATTTAAAATTATACCATACTTCTCAGGTAGAAAAAAGAATGCTATTGTAAGAGAGAGAACGCACAGTGACTCTCCGTTTAGAATGGATGGAAAAGGCGCGCGCATCCCTGTGCATTGTATTAGTCCACGAAAATTAGCATTTGACCTAGACGAAATTAGTAAAAATCTGAATTTTTGCACAGACGTTCTTTGAGGTATCCCAAACCCCAATCCACAAAAATCCCTACATGGCTAACCAAGATATTGAATGCTTTTTGCAAATATCTCGCATTAAATCTTTCATTTGCTTCCTTTTCCATAACATATCAACAAATGGCAAAATCTACTTAAAAAAAAATGAAAAAAAAACAATTTTTACTTACACGATCTTCAAATTACAAAACATATAGAGCCTTTTATTATTTTTCATGGTTACAAAATAAAGTTATTAAATGAATGTATTTCACATCTAATTCTATTTTTTTTTAATATGTCAACAATTGGCAAATATATATTCAAAACAATCGGGAAAATATCAACGTAACGTAACATAACTGTGGAATCATATCGTAGATGTGGTAGTAGTATCAACTATGTAAAAAAAGGAATCATTTATTATGTTAGGTTAGGTTGGGCTTTTTTCGAGCTTTAAAGCGTCTGGCGGAAGTTGGGGCCCACGGAAAGTGTCTGGCTATAATGAATGTTGGTTTTTAACAGTATTCTGTCAAACATATATAAAATCCAGCTATCAGTAAGGTTTTTTGTACCTTTTGTACCTGTTATCTGTAAAAATGCCCCGCTTTCAAGCTAGCAAATATGCATACGCTCTTAACTACATATCACACTATTTATTTTCTTACTTTTTATTGGGTATTTTGCCACTGAAAAATATTTAAAAATTTTAATGAAAAAACCTCTGCGCCAAACGGATCAGACAGAGGTTGGTTCTTGAGTACTTGACTGTTTCAAAAAGTCTCACACCTAAAAATATATAAACTAGAACAATGTTATAAACTAAAAACTGAAAATTAAAGCTATAGGTAGTTAACGTTTCGGAAGAGAATCTACTTCCGTTCTCAAAACTTTTTTGGCCGTCAACCATGACAGTTCTTTGTTTATGTATTTCCATAGTCACGTGAGACATTAAATTATATTTATCTTATTTTTACTTACTTCGTCTCTAAGGATGGGCAATTGGGCAACCAATTAGTACAAAAATCTATTGAATAATTAGAAACGCATCTATCCTCGTTTAATAAAATAATCGCGGATTCTTTAAGTTTTCTTTTAGTTCCGTTGCTCTCTTTTTCCAAAATCTTCGCCGAGTCCCATTTAATTCTATGATTATTATCCCACGCGTGTTCACAAATTTTGGATTTTTCAAATTCTCCCCTTCTAGCGTAATTTCTATGTTCACCAAGCCTTACGTTGAAAGGTCTAGATGATTCACCTACGTAATGTTTTCCGCACTCACACCTTTCAACGTAAGGCTTGGTGAACATAGAAATTACGCTAGAAGGGGAGAATTTGAAAAATCCAAAATTTGTGAACACGCGTGGGATAATAATCATAGAATTAAATGGGACTCGGCGAAGATTTTGGAAAAAGAGAGCAACGGAACTAAAAGAAAACTTAAAGAATCCGCGATTATTTTATTAAACGAGGATAGATGCGTTTCTAATAGATTTTTGTAATAGTTGGTTGCCCATCCTTAGAGACGAAGTAAGTAAAAATGAGATAAATATAATTTAATGTCTCACGTGACTATGGAAATACATAAACAAAGAACTGTCATGGTTGACGGCCAAAAAAGTTTTGAGAACGGAAGTAGATTCTCTTCCGAAACGTTAACTACCTATAGCTTTGATTTTCAGTTTTTAGTTTATAACATTGTTCTAGTTTATATATTTTTAGGTGTGAGACTTTTTGAAACAGTCAAGTACTCAAGAACCAACCTCTGTCTGATCCGTTTGGCGCAGAGGTTTTTTCATTAAAATTTTTAAATATTTTTCAGTGGCAAAATACCCAATAAAAAGTAAGAAAATCTGAATATGCCACAAATAAACAATTACAGACAATACACTATTTATTGTCAGAAAATTAGCTTTGCTAAAATGACGCAGGTCTAGCGGCTCTGGAATCTGGGTCTATAAAGAAACAGAGGTATTGAAAAGAAAATGAGTTTAAACAAGAATTAAGTACTTCTATACTTATATTTGGGGAATATTTTTTAGCTAAAACAGCATGTAACGATCAACTATAGTCATAATTATTGAAACTTGCTAACAATTTAGCAAGTTTCAATAATAATAATTGCTAATAATTGCAAAATAATTTGAAATTGTATACGGAAAACCTAAAAATTTTCATTCGACAGATGGTAACAGAGAGACCTTTCGTTTCAGCTCCCAAATGACTATAAACTACAGCAAGCTCGTTAGCATCCTCAACACAGCCTCCTACGAGTTATTATTGAACCAAATTGAATAATAAATCACTTCTTAATTCACATGCCTTGCAAATCCATCAAGTCGTCTCCGACATTCCAACATTTTTGTTTTCTTCTAATGATCCCCCGTGACAAATATGCGGAGCTGTGTGAAAGTGTCGCATTAGCTCTATTTTTAAGACGATTTATTTAGTCGATTGGTCACTTCAAAGCTTTTTGTTTGTCAGTCATTTAGTTGTAACTTTAAACGTTCCTAAGATCACGAAATTCGAGACGGTTATTTATGGAGGAGGCATCGACGGAATAAAATTTCAGAGAGCGCTGGATTTTTCTTGTCGATTAATTTTGCTGTTTCCAGGCTCCACTCTATTAGTGCAATTGTTTCAAATATTTCTCACGTATGCAATGTGTCCATTCGTTATCGAACTATACAAAGAAAATTAGAACGAATTTTGGATGTAAGAAATAAACTTATTGCATAAATAATTATCAATAGATGCTAGCAAATGGTATGGGGGTGATACACTGATCGAATCGGTATTTAAATGTTTGCATTCGCCTTAAAGTAAATTCAGTTTCGCCAAAATACGATTCAAGAATTTTAAATTGTTCTACGACGTCTGATAAAATTGCATCGTCTCTTTCAAGCCTATCAAGTGCAACATATATAGAGTTCAGAAGTGATAGGTAATCTTCAGCTGTTCTATTTAAACATTTGTTTGAAATTTTCTGTATGCTCTAGCTTATCTTACAGTTATAGCTAGGTACAAGGTACGCAATTTATTCCCTTTGTATCTTTGTTAAAATAAGAACTAAATAATAATAATAATTTTATTTGCAATCAAAGTATATACACATTATCATATAATTAATTAAATAAAAGTTGCAAAATGGAGCCGAAAACAATTAAAAAAAGTTCAGCTCCAACAGTGACACAGATACATTACAAATACATGAACACTATACAGCGAATCAAAATCATACTCGCATAACAAAGGAAACAAATCTTTTTTAAACTGAAAATAGAGACAGGGAAAAAATAGGATAGGCAGCTAATACGAGGAGGAATGTAATAAATGAGTTTAATGTCAGGCATTAAAAACAATTTTCTTAAAGTGATGTTTAAATGAGTTTAATTTTAAGAATTTCAAGGATGCTGGTACATTATTATAAAGAACATAAACATTATATGTAAAACATCTTTTAAACATTGCAGATTTGTGAGGTGGAGACGTAATGAGTCCTTTAAATCTTAAATTTAAGGACAGGATCGAAATGTCAAAAACTCGTAAGCTAGTACTTATGTTAATCCTAGATGGCACAGTGTGTATCTTATTTTATTTTATTGGCAAGTTTCAATATTTGTCGGAACGTTGTCCGCATTGCCACATGTACAAAAATTTCTTTAGTATAAGATATAATAAATGTTACAAATTATAATTATAAATAATACCCAATTACATAAATAGTCGTAAAATAGGTAGTATCTGGTTAGGTAAATTCTAAAATGTAGGTGTGCATAATTTATGCCATGTACAACTAATATCATATAGGGATATTGTTTAAATTTTAAAATGAAGTAGTTAACCACATTATTAATTTCGAATTAAACAGCAAGAACCTTTTATCCAAATTATGGGAACATATCAAAGTTTTAATTATTGCAAATGGCAAAGACAATATGTATTTAAATTTGGCAACTGTGCATCATCTAATTTTTATTCTACCTAACAGTTGTAAATATGTCCTTGAACGTAGTATGTGTGAGAAGCGTTCCTTGTTCTAGCGTTCAACGTCAGCCTAGTGGCTAGCGCGTAGATAAAACCATGGAAGGTCCCTGGTTCAAACTCCTACGTCCGCTGATTTTTTTTTTCTTTAATTGTGTAATGATTAGTATATTTTTTCACTAATTCTTTTCTATGATTTCTTTACGTTAGGTTAGAGGTTTTTATTCTGCTTAAAATAATTTCATTATTTCGTGTGATTTCTTTAGGTTAGATTAGTAGGTTTTTATTCTGATATCTAATTGTTATGATAATTATTATTAGCGCCGCAGGCAGTATAATCGTCGCTGATAAAGAAATGGGGGGTGCGGCGGTGTCTCCCGCCTTGTTTTCACAAAATAACACGAAATACTTCAATTTCGACAATTTCTCGATTTGTAAGTAGAATTTATTACACATTTACAAGGTAATGCGCATGCTCGAAGCTCCGGACTTTCGGCAAAGATTAAGGAATTAACAAGATAGGACAGCCAACGGAAAACCTTGTATCTTTTAGCAATAGCGCCATTGACGTCGACATTTAAATTGGAGTTTTCGCGCCAATAATGAAAATTGGACAACACTGTCTCCTGATAGAACGACCGAAACAGCTGACTGTCAGTAGCCAAGGTCACTAAAAAACAGGTTGCTTAGTAATATATGTCACACGAAGTATTTCTATGTTTATATGTAAGGTATCTATTTGGTTAGGATAGAATTGTACATTGAAAGAATCATTTTGAAACTTTTTTCTATAAAATGAGGAAAAAACAGCCACATGCAGCTGTCATCGAGGTCTATAAGTGACGTAGCACTTGTCGATTTCGATGAGCAACCTATCTTTTAGTAAGCTTGGTCAAATTCGTTTAATGCATAACGGACAAATCCCGAAACCGCTTCCGCTGGATGTCGCGTCCCTTTAAATTGGAGTGCACAGCTGTCTTCGTCTATTTCGTCTTTTCCGTCAGACTGTCCTATCTTATTAGGTCTCTAATCTTTGCCTGACCTCTAGATATAGTGTATCATTATCCTTTTTTCCAAAAAAATTAACATACTTTTGCACATATCTAAGAAAAGAACATAACCAATATCCGAGTAAGTATATTGGGTTAATCATTCTTACACAATAAAAATTTGCCAAAACTGGCTGATTGAACCCGGAACCCGTAACTTCAGGGTTTATAGGTTACACGTTGTTTTCTCTCGGTGAAGCAGTCACACAATGAAATATAAGATACTCTTTTCTGTGGAAGCATAAACGAGATAAAGTTATGGACAGTTGATTAAAACACCAATGCCATGAACCATATTCAGGGTTCAAACATAATTTATATATTTACATTCATTGAAAATTCACCTAATTTTTGACAAAAATGAACAGAATTTATTGTATATATTGTATACTTGGAATATAGTGCCATTTTAGTGCTTGAATACAGTTGCAAACTGTTGACCATTTAATAATACTTTCATTGTTTAGTTTATTTAACAAATTTAAATTTGCCACTTTTGATTTCATTCATAAATCAAAATCATTACAACTTTTCATTCATAAGGATATTGGCGCCATCTTCTAGTTACATGATGAACTTATTCTAAATATTCTTTACAATTATTCTGATGACTCATCGATTTGTGTTAAAAATCAGTTTCATACATTAAAATGTACAAAAGCAATTTTATGCAATTTTTTACACAGATATGAGATAATGCCTGTAATACGCATCAAAACGACCTAATTAAATGTACCTAAATAACTCTGATTATCTAATATAGCTACAAATGTATCGTCTGATAATAAAGCATTTTTTAAAATTTATTCCGAATTTATCGTGCACTTAAAAAAGAAACAAACAGGTCAGTTGTCTTCGGCCGACTTCTGTTATAATACTGCCCACTTTAAAACTTCGTTTGAATTACTTATAAAAAAGTTATTTATGAAATACCAAGTGTCGATTTGACAGAATTTTAATGATTATTAGGCAACCACATATACACTTTATGACATTTCGATCCTGACCTTAAGGTATGGACATCAGTTCTATATTTTATTTTGTTATACAAGTAAGGGGAGCATTGATTTAAAATAATGTTATGAAACAAGACTGTAGAGTGGAGTTTTCGTCTGTCTTACATGCTTAGCCAATTCGAGTCTTTTAATTTATATGACACTGCCTCAAACTCTCTGATGCCATATATGAACCGCAAACATGACTTTTGAATTTTTTCTGTTCGCTTAATGTCTAGTTTATCTAGGAACGGTCCATATAAAGCGTCATAAAAGTTCAAATGACTTAAAACAAGAGAGTCTGTAAGTTTTATTTTAAGGGACTGAGAGATTAGGTGACGATTTGGAAATAACATTTTTAATGAGGGGGTAGGCTTTTTGAATTATTTTCTTTATATCTTTTTTAAAACGTAGATCTGTATCTAATTCTAGTTCTAAGTTTTTTGCACTTTGCGCACATTGTAAAGTCTCGTTTCCTATTTAATTACAAACTAATTCTCAATTTGTGTTCGACATTTGCCAAATACCATAACTGATGATTTCATTGGATTCAACGGAAGTTTATGGCGTTCGAAGAATGCAACCAGGCGTTCCAAATCATCATTTACAATATTTTTTGCTACGTCTACATTCTCTGGTAAGAATGAATAACAAAGTTGTGTATTATCTGCATAAAGATGTACTTTGCATTCTTTTAGGCAGGGCGTTAAATTACACGTGTATATACTAAACAAAAGTGGGCCAAGTACCCTGCGGAACACCACATGATACTAATTTTGTAAAATTGACCTATATAAGTTTCTACAAACTGAACTCTACTGAGTAAGTAACTACCTAAAAGCTTAATTGCACTCTCCGACAAACCAACGAAGTGTAAAATAAACTGCAAAATTTCGTGGCTAATTGTATCAAAGGTTTTCGAGAAATCTAAAAGTGTCAGTATCGTAGTTTTACCCTGATCTGTAGCCCCAATGAGATCGTCAGTTATTTTTAACAGCGCAGTATCACAGCTAAAGCCTGGGCGAAACCAATAATTTTCTCCATGAGTTTAGATAGAACTGGAAGTCTACTTATTGGGCGAATATCATTATATGATAGAGCATCTTTCTTTTTTGACAAAGGTGTTACGCGAGAAAATTTCCAGCTGTTAGGAAAAACACCGTCAAGCAGACACGAGTTTACAATGTTTGCAAGAACATTTTAAATTCGTGGGCAGCATAAAAGAATCATTTCTAGGTTTATTCGATCTGCACACATGGCAAAAGATTTTATTTCCATCAAGTGTTTTTTAACTGTTTCAGTTGAGACTGTTGTGAAATTAAACAAATAATTAAAATTGGTTTTAAGGTTATTACTGTAAAATTGTTCCAAATCGGTGGTTTATTTGAAGAAAATTTTAAAAAGTGGTTATTAATTTCTGCTGGTTTATTTAAGTGTTGTGGTAGTGAATTTGTCACAGGTTTGTTGTAAATATTAAGCTCATTTAATTTTTTCCACAGTAGTTTAGAACTATTATTATTAGTATTATTATTAATGCAAAATTTCAAATAATTTTTTTTTACGTAGCATATAGCTATATTTGTTTGATTTTTTAAATATTTGTAATAATTCCAGTGCCGTTCAGTCTTGGTTCTTTTATACTTATTAAATGAACGAATTTTAAGTCTGATCATTAATTTTATATTATCCTTTAATTATGGCGGTTTTGGCTTTTTTATAACTACATTTTTTAGGGGCGCTAGTGTATCAAAAATATTGATTAATAAACTATTCATGTATTCAACTTTATCATTTACGTTATTCAAATAAATTATGTTTTCAAACGGAGTATTTACTAAAAAATCATTTAAAATATTTCTGTCTATACGTTTTAAGTTTCTAATTTTTATATTTTGGTGACAATCTTTACGCACGTTGTTATCTAAACAACAAAAGACTATAGAACGATCAGAAATATTGTTTGCCTCCTTAGTGCCACTTGCATAAATTTCTGTATCTGTAGGTAATAATATAACACCGATTAAAGTGCTAGAATTTTGTGTGGTTCTAGTAGGAGTATTAATAATTTGTTTTAGATTAAAACATTCTATACAGTCATTAAAGTGGATAGTTTTTTGGTTTTCTGTATATATCTGTATTTAAGTCTCCTCCACAAAAAGTTTTATTGCCAGTTAGTGAAAAACGAGACAAGCTATCTTCGAAAGCAGCAAGAAATTCCATAAGATTATTATTCGGTGCTCTATACAGTGAGCCAAAAACATAATCGATTTTAAGTGAAGTTACAAGTAAACCATTGTAGGATGGCCAACACTGCCAACAGCCGTGCAGAGAGAGACGAAATATCGTCGCTGTTGAATAGAGACAAGTTTCTTAACTATGAACGTAGTACAGTCGGGGGAAGAAGTTTAAGTAAAAAGTGCTTTCTTATTCACCAACAATCCGGGTATGTCACAGTCTAGTTGATGTTTTCGATTGAACAACAGTTCTTTGTACACGTAACATTAATGTTTATAAGTAAATACTTCTAATAGGTACCTATGTATTAAATATGTTATACACTACAAGCACTTTTCTCAAGACTGTACCGATGTTGACACGAGGAAGGAACATAAACAAGTGAGCTCCGTAAAGGTGGGGTGGTTTCAACTACTGCGCATCCTAATCTCGTTGGCCATTCTAGGCTGGTCGACCTGTACATTTATCCACAGTTGTTCCAAAACATTAGGTATCTGAATTAGAATACATTGTTATTGTCAATTACTGGGATGTTTATGTGGAAAAATGAATAAAAATAAAAAAGACGTGATTCTTTTGATTTTTTAAAAAATAATCGTGATTTTTGATTTTTTTTTTAAATCATGATTTCTATCAATCCTGATTAACAGCTTCTGATTTTTCGAACCTTAAAATTACTTGGTGCTTACATTCTTTTGCAGAGTACTGTATACAATAATATAAACTCTATCTATCGGATATATTATATACCTAATCCATTTCTAGATCAACTGTGAATGCAACTCCGTATTCACAGTCGTATCGCGTCATAGCTGAGCGCGCAATCATCATAATTATTAATCATTAACATTTTTCCGCTATTATTCATTACAATAGAATACTCACATCACCCATCATTTCGATTAACCGATAAGAGGCACCATGTAATTTATCAAACAACACAGAATTCAGCCCTGGCCTTTAATGAAAGACCGCTCCTAGGCGGTTCAACAATCTTCGAACAATAACAGTTTCGAAAGTGACAGGCCGCTGAATAGGAAATGACATTCTTGTAAATACTTGCTCAAAGAATTGCTATTGAAGTAGTTAGAGAACAGCATTTTATAATTAGCTGGACCTGCAGGTACAAAATTTGATTTACAAGAGATAAACTTATTTCGTGTTGGTTAGGCAGTTTCCGAAGAAGGCGCAGCAATATTAAAAGGAGTAGTCAGAGCCGCCATCGTGGTATTTCCCAAAAACTATATGTATACACAGCGAAAACTGATATGTTAATTTCTACAGATTTAGATAAAAAAATATTTCCATTAATCCCCTCCACATTTTTACACACTTTTGATACTAGGTAATTATTTCAATTTTTTTTTCTAAATATGTGAAAACCGGAAATGAGATTGACACCCAGGCCCGAAATACCACTTCACAAATAGAAGTCGACGGATCAGAGCATTTTTACAGAGAGAAAATAAATTTTATTGATATTATTCATTTCATCGCGAATTACAATCCTCTTTTCAAAGATATTTTATTTGATATCATAATGTGATGTGTTTCAACAATTTTGGATTTTTTTTTAACGTACATCATTCAGCATTACAAGCCACTTCTAGGATGCAAGTTTAAACTAACTGAACCTAAACTAAATAAAAAAACCGCTGCCTATGGAATCACTACTTCCACATCCAGATTTTTCATCCCAAATCACTTTAAAGGAAACATCTTGACTAGATTTGCATTCTAGTATGTGGAAATTATTGGTCATAGAATTTTAATAATATTTGGAGCAGATGTCATAGACCATATACGTTAAAAATGAAGTTTTTAGTTTACCCTACTTATTTTTCCCTATTCACAACCTACCACGTCCCATCCCTTCAATAGAATCATCTCAATCAGATATCATCACAATACATACGTGTATTAACTTTTAAGTAAATATCTCAATTTTATGTTATCAAACCCATTAATAATGGAGCGGAGATGTTGGTGTTTGAAAAATATTAGAAAGAAATCTGAGGCCTTGGTTTCTAGTATATATACCAAACCCCACATTTCTGTACCCTTACCAGCTTGATTTACTTATTTTCCCATGTCTACTCCCATTTAACCCTCAACCCTTCAACGGAATCATCTCAAAATATATTCTAGTTCCAGATGTTGTTATAAACATACGTGTCCCAAATTTCAAGTGCATTTCTCAATTTCATTTTATCAACCCCTTTAATAATGGATTAAAGGTGGTGGGGGGGTTTAAAAAATTTTACTAAAAAATCTGAGGCCTTCGCTTCTAGAACATACACCGAATTTCAAGTTTCTCTACTCTTACCAGCTTGCTTTACTTATTTTTCCCTATTTACTATCAATTACCCCCACTCCTTCAACGCAACCATGTCAAAATATAAATCTAGTTTAAGATATCGTTATACATGTAACAAATTTCAGTTTGCTTTACTTACTTTCTCCTATTCGCCCCTATTTAACCCTCAACCCTTCAACGGAATCATCTCAAAATATAATTTTGTTTCAGATGTCGTTATAATACATACTTGTACCAAATTTCAAATGAATATCTCAATTTTATTTTATCAACCCTTTTAATAATGGAGTAGGGGTGGTGGGGGTTGAAAAATATTATAAAAAAAATTGAGTCTTTGGCTTCTAGTACATACACCGAATGTCAAGTTTCTGTACTCTTATTAACTTGCTTTATTTATATTGCTCTATTTACCCCTATTTAACCCCCAACCCTTCAACCGAACATCTCAAAGCTTGCTTTACATATTTCCCCATATTTATCCCTATTTACCCCCCAACCCTTCACCAGATATCTTCAAAAAACAATCCAGTTCCAGATCTCGTTATAATATATAAGTATACAAAATTTCAAGTCAATATCTTAAACCGTTCCGGAGAAAGCATGCGGACAAAAAAACGTTACAGACAGACCGACAGAAATTTTGTTTCGCTCAAATTTAAAATCTCGACGTTTCATGACATTCCAAACCAATTTCATGAAAAAAAAAAAAAAATTGAAATTTTGTTTACGATTACTATACTTCCAATCCACTACGTGGATGCGGAAGTAATTATGTCTAATTTACTGCAATGAGTTTCATAACTTGTACAATTATTGTATAGGGGCGAACAGTTTAACACATTAAATCTAGGAATAGCTAAATAAAAGTTGTGAGAATGACAAGAATTAATACGTGTGGCATGAAGCTTCCGTTGTCTCAAATCTCACTGTATTTTATTATAACATACATAGTTTTATCTAAAAAAACTCAAAGCAATGGTCACACGCCTTTTGGAAAGACTAGTAACATTAAATTGTTCAAATAATTGATTTTGAGAAATCCCAATTGGCAGATATAATATATCTTCAATTTCCAAGTTTAAAAATGTCAGGAAGCAAGTCTGAACGTTCTTCAATCTAGCATTATGAGTGTTTTGACGGGCTTTCAGACAAGCGACGCATACTCAGCTTAGATCGGCAGCAATGCAAGCAAAGCATCTTTAAGGTTATAGCATCATTAAAATCATAGTTGTTCCGCATGATGACACTTAACATTCTATATGTATCCGATATTACAGCGTCAATATGATTAATGAAGGTTAATTTATCATAAAAAAATTGCACCTGGGTCCTTGACCGCAGACACTCCGTTTAATACGTTGCAATTAACATTATAGTTTTGTATAATTAGGGGCTCTTTGGTTGTATAGCCCATAACATTGCACTTTCTAGCATTTAGATCATTCTCATTGGTCTATGCAGATAACTTAGTTGAATTGTTTTAATTTTTTTTTAAGTCTGGTTTGAAACAAGCACAAGTTTAAATGACGCAAAAACGGAAAACATAATCTTTAGTCTAAGGGTGCATGAACTGGACAGCAGCGAAGCAGTTAAATTTCTCGGAGTGGTCTTGGATAAAACCTTAACTTGGAAAGCCCACATTGAATACATATCCTCTAAGCTATGTAAACATACATATCTATTACAAAACCTGGCCAATAATGTAACGATAAATGTGGTGCTGATGGCATACTATGCCTTATTTCAGTCAACTTTTGCCTACGCGATTCTGTGTTGGGGACATTCCTGTCACGCTGACAGAGTCTCCTCAATTCAGAGAAGAGCGCTAAGATACATGTTAAAATTAAATTATAGAGCTGATGTTAAACAAAAGTTTATCGAACTACAAATATTAACGGTACCTTCATTTTATATTTATGAGTGCTTAAAATTGATAAAAAATAATATAGAAGAGTATAAGTCAAATGCAGTGGGGTACAACTACGAAACTCGTCATAAACAAAATATTTCTCTTAAATTCCTGAGGCTACAAAAATCTAGAAATGCTGAAAATTATTATGGGCCTGTATTCTACAATAAATTACCAAATCACATTCGTGATATGTCATCTAACATGTATTTAAAACGGATAAAAAAAGAATTACTAAATAAAGCTTATTATAGTATAAACGAGTTCCTTGAGGATGAAACGTTTTTGAGGCTGTGATCCCATCTCGGAGAAGTATCCACATTTGTATACAATTGGGTAATATTTTTATATTTTGTGTAATTTTGTGTATTAGTGACAAATATTTTAACATTGTGTGTAATATGTGAGTAATGTCAAATAGGAGCATTTATTACCCGGTGGCAATATCCCCATTTTAAATTCAAATTTGCTGTTGTGTAAATATATATAGATTTTATGATAAATGTTACTGACCTGTTGAGCTATTTTCTGACTTGTGTAAGCATTGTATAATGTACTAACATGAATAAATAATTCTTATTCTAAAAAGTCAGTAGAATCATAAATCATATCGTATCTTGCAATATCTAAGCGTCAACAGCATGTATTAAAAATAGATATCCAAATTATTCCTGATGTCATTAATGAAAGCATGAAAGAAAAGAGGTTCAAGTATCGATCCCTGGGGAACTCCTACATTTCTCGCTATGAAATTGATTTAAAGCCATTATAAGATACTAATTGAACTCTATTGGTTAGGGATCTCTCAAGAAATTGAAGTAATACATCAGATATTTCAATTTTCAAGTTTTACAAGGTTTCAAATACGCAGTAACATAACTCCTGGGACTAACAGAAATCATGTGACGTTTATTTCATGAAAATAAATTCCGGAAAGATAGCCTTAGCAAGGATTTTCCGTACATTTCATTTTATTGAAACAATAGCATTGCATTTTACTATTTCCGTTCACATTAAAACACCTGAAATATAAATGAAATTGTGGCTTAACAAAACAATTCTCTAGGCCACCTGACACACATTTATACATTTATTTACGCTCCGTAATAAAAACAGTGTTATATAGAATGTTGTTTTACAATGTCAGTGATATAATTGCTTGTCGCTCAAACCGGGGATGTGCCACGATGACCCAACTCCCTGGACCGAAGAAATGTGCTGCATCATCTGTTATTCGTTGAAAAAGCGGAGAATTACATTCAAAAGAAATAGGAATAGAAAGGGGATAATATAATTTGGGAATTTGAAAAGGCATTATAAAATAGGAATATATAATGCCGCTGTCATTTAACCTTTTTATCTGCCGGGACAGGAAAGGATTTTTTTGCAAGGGGTTGCTCTTTCGATGATACGGGGCAATGTTCGAATTGGAACTCATAAAAACTTGTGAAATGAGGTGAAAATCAATATAGATATGTTGTCAACTACAATACATACAGGGTGTTTCTTAATGACGTGGTAATATTTCAGGGTGTGATTCCTTAGGTCATTTTAATATGAACACATGTCCACAATGGCTTAAATTGTTTGCCACATGGTGTTGATTTATTTTCAATCGTTATATACTATTTTAGGACATAAAGTCACATAATTTAGTTAAGAATTCACAGAACTTGCATCTTTCGCAAGTATTTTAAGCGTATTGAAAATACCAGATGCAACTATACTGCTCTAGGTGGAAGTCCTATAGAATCGTCCTATTGATATGCCTGCTATATTACACCAAATTATTTTCTGTATTTCATTTGTTATAAATATTATTTTTATTAATCATACTACGAAAAACTGAATAATTATCCATTAAATATCTTTGATAATATATCTCTATAATATAGGTACAACCGTTGAGAGAAAGAATTAGAATTATGAATCTTCCTCGCATGTCCGTGGTCGGGTCAGCGAGATTCGACAACGATCCACAAAAAAAATTCTCACAAATCAAACGGTAAATCCTATTATAAATTTGAAAAACAACTAAATCCTCGATAACAAGCGTACAACGTTTATATCACGGCTTCGAGTTATGATGAGTTAAAGTATTTGTGAATTGTTACGTTTCAGGGCATGCGTTAATTCATTAAGGTACTCCATAAGAAAGCATAGCGCAGACAATAATTGAATAATTAGAAAAAAATATTAAGTATTAAGATATGTACGTAATATTACGTGAAAACAAGGCTGACGTGCTGTAAATTTCAAATATACAACAAAAATGTTTCTTATTTTTCGGAAAATCGCCCCCTGCAACCCCCTATACAGGGCGATTTTTCCACGTCCAAGTCAAATCTTCTCTTTTGATGGGACATCGTTTAAAATAGGTCGTAGCTTTTAGCAACACATTGCAAACGGAATGACACGATAGAGGCAGCTTGTTACTCTATTACAAGGCCGGCGCAGCGGCCTAGACAGATCTGTCACTCTCGATACGTTTTTCGTAAGATCGGTCCTATATCATGTGCCCAGTAGTATTTTCAATATTAAAAATTATTTTATAACTCTAAAGATAAGGATGCTGGCCTTATCTCATTACATTTATATTTAGTTAGCTATCTATACGTAGGCAATCTGTATGTAACATTTCACATTCTTTGGTTACCGTTCCATGGAAATCTGGCTGACCCGACCCGCCCCCTAAAAAGCTGCGCGTACCCATAAAAAACGTTATTCATATCATTATCTTCCCGTACCCCCAACCGTCTTATAATCTGGTATTCATAAAAAGGTTGTAAAAATATTATATCCTACATTATGCATTCTCCTTTATCAATTTTTACTGTCCATCACGCCCCGCATTACGTCTGCTTCGGCCGGAATATTAAATAAGAGCATTTTTATGTTCCGCCAGAACTGCCATGCCTGCACGAAGTAGGCAAAAATTATTTCCGATGATATTTCTGAGCGGCTGCGAAAGATTTGACGGACACATTTGGGTCATGCATTTTTAATGTAGGATAATTTAAAATAAATTACGATTTTTTTGTGTAGTGTTTCGGGTATTGATGCAGCAAGTTAAACAGAGAATCCATGTAGTGAGCTGGAAGTATAGTTTTTGTTGAAAGGCTTAAAATTGTAATCTATTTTTTTTTTGTTTGCTTATAATTGTAACGAAACATATTCTTTATAGGTTTTTGCAAACAGCAGAAAAAACTATATATGAAAACTAAAAGAAAAACTATTTGTAAATCGATAATTTTCAAATAGTTTTTCTTTTAGTTTTCATAAATAGATTTTTCTGCTGTCTGCAAAATCCTATAAAGAATAGGTTTCATTAGCCTTAAAATGGCATAAAACGCTGAGATTTTAAAGAGCGGAAAAAGAATTCTGTCTGCCTGTCTGTCTGTCGGTCTCTGACTTTTTGTGCGCACGTTTTCTCAAGAACGGTTCAAGATATTTAGTTGAAATTTGGTACACATATGTATCATGATGAGACCTGGTTCTGGATTATATTTTGCACCAATTCCGGCGAAGGGTTGGGGGTTAAATACGGGTGAATAAAGGAAAATAAGTAAGGCTGGTGCGAGTACAAAAATTTGGGATTTAGTGTATATACTAGGAGCCAAGGTCTCAAATTTTTTTATAATATTTGTCAATGCCCCACCATCTTCACTTAATTAAAAGGTTGATAAAATAAAATTGAGATATTCACTTAAAATTTGGTACACGTGTGTATTATAACGACATCTGGATTTAGATTATATTTTGAGATGAATCCGTTGGAAGTGTAGGGGTTAAATAGAAGAAAATAAGTAAAGCAAGTTGGTAAGAGTACACAAACTTGGGATTTGGTGTATCTACTGGAAGCCAAGGCCTGAGATTTTTCTATAACATTTTTCAACCCCTCCACCACCCCCAATCCATTATTAAATAAAGGAAAATAATACATTGGGTCGATTCTACGGTTGGTTCCTTGTGAAACATTCTTCAATAATTTAAATATACAGGAAATTATGCTTTTTAATGTTTCAAAAAGTTTTATTAAAACTCTACACGTGTTTCGGCTTATTAGGCCTTTATCAAGAGTAAAAGGTATTACTAAATTTAAAATTTGTTCCTTACTTATTTATACCTAATGGAAAGGAATAAATTATGCAAAGCTTTTAATCTATTTATTATATGCAAAATAGTTATGATTTCTATCCTATGTAAATATACTACAAATAGGTTCTTAATGTTAAATTATTTTTTCTAGAATATTGTGACCCATAAATAATGTTTGATTATTAGTTACATTTTTATGCTTTTTTACAGCTTTCATCATTTAAAATTTTTTTAGTAAATCTAACTTTTTCCTTTATTTTCCATATGGAGTAATTCGACTTCATTAAAATTAACAAAATGATTATTTTCTATACAGTGTGTTGACATACTGGTGCTATGTATACCGTTCGTTATTGATTTTTTATGTTCAGCGAGACGGTTTTTTAATTTACAACCAGTTTGACCGCTATATATATAGCATCGCAGCCATTACATTTTAATTGATATACACCTGTTTTTTCTTTTATCTTTATTATTAACTAACATTTTCCCTAGATTATTTTTATTAACAGAGATAGTTTTACATCCTAGTTTTTTAAGTTTATGACTAATTTTATCGCTAATCTTAGGCCTATAATTAATACATTTATATATGTCAGTTCTTTGTGGAGTATCAGCATAAAATTCTTTAAGTATCTTTTTGTTTTGTTCATTTTTTATTAATTTATCTATGAAGTTTTCACTATAACCACTATTTCTAGCAATTTCTTTAACGGTATTTACTTCTTTCATAAAGTTTTTCTTATTTAAAAATCTCAAAATCTCAAAATTCCGAACAACGCAAAATTAGTATCCTTTCATGTTAAAAGCCTCTTTACGTCCATACCATTACAATCATTGTTTGAAATAATAGAAACACTTATTAATCATTCTGATATTGACTTAGAATTTTTTTAAAATCAATTAAACATCATAATTAAAACCTGCATGAGTCAAAATTACTTTCAATTTAACAATGAAATTTATAAATTAACAGACGGATTACCTTAATCACCGTTATTAGCTGAAATATTTATGTCCGACTTGAAAATAAGTTGTTTAACTGCGAAAATAACCTATAAGTAATGTATTTTTCTGGACCAGATATGTGGATGACGTTTTTTGTATTTGGCAAGGTACAGAAAGACAAATTAATAAATTCTTAAATCTTCTGAATTCATCTCACGATAAAATTCAATTCACTCTAGAAATAGAAAACGAGGAAGGTGGACGTTAACATAAAAAATAGAAACAACAACTTCGAGTTTGACATTTACCGTAAACCATTTTGCACAGGCACAATCATTCACAAGAACTCTAGGCAATCATCACAAATAAAAATGACATCTTTCCATTCATATATCCACCGTCTGCTAACCTTCCCTTTAAATAAGAAAAACTTTATGAAAGTAAACACCATTAAAGAAATCGCTAGAAACAACCTGATAGATAAATTAATACAAAATAACAAAGGAAAAAGTTACTTAAAGAATTTTATGTTGATACTCCACAAAGAACTGACATATACAAGTTATATAGAATGTTTGTATCACAAAAACGGATTATAAGGCTGACATTTAATCTAAATTATAGAGAAAGTTGCAAAAGCACGTTCATTTCAAAGAATATCCTAACTGTACCCTGTATCTACATATACAAATGTTTAACATACGCAAAAACAAACTTGCAGGAATTTAAAACTCTTAATGATAGCCACACTTACAATACGAGACACGGGAGGCTTCTATCGATTCCACGGCACAAAACAACTAAATTTAAAGAATCTCTCCACTATAATAGCATAATACTGTATAATAACCTCCCTGAAAACGTCAAAAAGTTGCACGTATCCAAATTTAAAATTCAAATAAAAAAATTACTTTTAGAAAGAGACTATTATAATATTGAGGAATTTTTAGCTTACTGATTATGATAAAAATTATAATCTAGAGTGTAATGTGTAATGAAGCAAAATCGGCTAGGGAAATTGCATCCCTAATTCATTATTTATTTTAGTAGTTAAGATATAGGATATTAATATTATATTTTATACTTTAAATGAACCGCAAAAATTGTTATTTTATTTTATTACTTTGGGAATAAGCATTAATTCTAGGTAGAAATATCCGTTAAGCGAAGCAAGTGAAGCACCGCCGCATGGCTTGGTTCCTTGTAATCGGTCACTTGGCCAAGCCAGCGGAATACTCATTGCAAAACCGCTGGATGGAGCTAGTGCCCCACTACCGACCAGATTTGACTCCCTTTATCCGATCTCTCAGCCAAGCCAGTGAATTATGGAATTCCGTTGGGTCCATTCACTTGGATCCGTTCAAGGAATTCAGGAGGATCGCCGACCGCCGCAGTATACCCAGAAGACACCGCCCAACAAGGAGTAAGTGAAAATTGGTAATTGGTAAGCAACTTGGCCGGAGTTAAGTACCATTTGTGTACTAACACCACTAACCGCAATAATCATACCTTTCTTTCAGCTTTTTAGGCAACTCACCGGGTGAGTACAGGAATATTGCGGGCAAAAACGGGTCTCGTGACAGTGGGCTAGGTAATCCCCTGCGACTAGCTCCCCACGTGGACCCGTGGACGCCTGGAAGATTCCAGGTACTGACCGACCGGAAAGGAGGGTACTACCGAATATCCGAGGTGAAAAATAGGTCTCGTGACAGTGGGCTAGGTAGTCCCCTGCGACTAGCTCCCCACGTGGACCTTTTGGACACCTCAGATATCTCTGTAGCAAACGGGTGATTGCGTAACCATAGCGCCCGGATAATACTCTGGCTAATCGGGTCACGTAACAGTGTTCTAGGTAGTCCCCTGCGACTAGTTCCCTACGTGAACCCGTGACACCTGAGGGATTATCGGTGCTGGTATACACGAACCCTGGAGGGACATTCATCTCAAGGGATGACTTTACCAAAAGGGAACCGGACCCAGTAATAGGTGGATTTATTTATTATTTAATATATATGTGTATATGTGCATAGATTCTCGTGCTGCACCCTAGCCAAGTTGCGTTAATAGTTTGTTGCATGTAACTTATTTTCGTATTGCTTCCTCCCGCCTGGTAGTTGTACTGTACTGACCGTAGTTTTGCTTTCTGCACCGACTCATACACCGCCGCATTACCGTTGTTGCCTATCGTATTTTTACCGTTCATGAGCCGCCCCTCTTACACCGCCTAACCCCTGCTTTATTGCTTTTTTTTGTCTATGTTGTTTTCTGCAGTAGCGTAACTTTAAGTAGTTTAATTGAAATAGAATTTTACTTGTTAGGAATAGCAAAAATAAATATTTTATATATTCTCTAAAGGTGACTTTTACTGTGTGTGTGTGAAGTCTACTATCCCTAGACCCCTGGACGTACCGGGTCTCCACTGACGCTATCCCAGCCCTACTGTAACAGGCTGCGTTAGGAGGCTAGTGTGGGACCTTTACACCACGTAAAAAAAATGTAAAGGTGGCGCCCGAGCATACCGTCAACCGCTGACTAAAGCTCGAGTGCCAAAGTGACATCCTTTCACTCACCTAACGAGTGAATAAAACGTCTCAAATGTAATAATGGTTGTTTAGTCGTTATATATTAGATTACCTATTATTTTTAAACAAGTATAAATTAGACCATTACAGGCTTTAATATAGTTTAGTTGGTGTGCGATGTCCTACATAAGAACTCGATATACATTTTTATTATCTGTTTCTCTTTCTCTTTTGTAAATAATTTTTAACTACCTACAACATTATATATTTTAATATAGTAAATAGCTGTTGTCTGATGTCTTATACAATAACTGTGTAGTGTATATTTCGAAAGTGGTATATGTAATCTACACTTAAATCTTTGTTCTCTTTTTATACATGTTTTATACATTATAAACTGCTCTTGTACCTGACTTAATATATGTACATAAACTGTACATGGTGAATAAATATGTCTATGTCTATATAAATGTATTAATTATAGGCCTAAGATTAGTGACAACATTAGTCATAAACTTAAAAAACTAAGATGTAAAACAATATAAAAATAGTACATATGTTTCAAATTGTTTTCTCAAAATGCCCATGGTTAAGGCAAGGTTACAAGGTTTTTAGGAAAAGATTAGGGTGTTACTTATTTTCATAGTATCAAAATTTCTATAGGAACATTCAAACATAATGTAAACAAAACTATGTTTTGTATCTTCTGCAGTTGATTCTCTTCCCAAAAAATAGAAGTGAACGTCAACGAATTTATGGTTTGTCTATTAGAATATCTAAGGGCGTTAATTTTTCGTCAATATTTCATATTAGGTTTCTTTTTCACAGTTAGTAGTAATACTGAGTCAATCATTATTTGTCTTATGTCAAAATAGAGCCCTTATTGGATGCAATGAACATAGTGGGGAGAGGGTGCTCTCTACCGGGTAGATTAAGAGACTTGTATAACTTTTTCCAATCCTTGTAATTTCAACACCCATTATATATGAAAGAAAATAGTCGGTCCCTACGAATATAACGAGGCAGCGACGCGTTTCGCTCCATTATTCTTATTCAGTTATCTTCCGAGTAATTTTACACCAGATAATTCCACCAATCCTACCGGCACATAAATCAAACATAATGCGAATAAAGTAAACCCAAAGCTTCGATTATTGAAATTAACAAAAAGATGAAAAATCGAGTTGTCTCCAGGGCATAAGCGCTGTCTGCGATTCATCTCCTCGTGCGGGCCGCGAATAAATTTCTCTTCCTGAATAGCAATCACAACATTACCTAAAATTCTGTGAATTATGTAAATGGAGGATAAGCGTTCGAATATCTACCAGAGATTAGACTCGAATTGAACTATGAATATTTTTATTTGGGAGGTTGGTATCTGTTCAATAATCTCTGAATTGTAATGTCAACGAGACGAATCTAGTAATATAACAGTATTACTGGGTTCTCTCGTGTTAGGTTAGTGGTTGATCGGTTTTCTAGATATTAGGAATGTTTAAGTCCAGATTATTTTATAGTAGGGTGGATAAATATTTAGATATGTCAGCACTGAACGTCTAGTTAAAAAAACAGTTGTTGGACGGAAATATCCAATGTTTTTTTTTATAATAATAATAATAATAATGAATCATATTCCTTTTAGGATTTTGCAAAAAGCAGAAAAAACTGTCTATGCGAACTAAAAGAAAAAACTATCTGTCAATTTGATGAAATCTTATTTATATAGGCGATATCAGTCTGTAATTGTTAATGATAGTGCATCTGATTTTGTCCTTGTTGAGAATGGGGTACCTCAGGGTTCAATATTAGGACCTCTCTTATTTTTATTATATACATGTGAATTCCATAATTGCTTAAAGTTTTGCAACTCTCATTATTATGCCGATGGTGCTCAACTGAACTACACTTTCGAGGAAAATTGTATTGACCAAGCCTGCGAAAATATAAATAATGATTTGAGTGCACTTGTAACGTTATCTAAGAATTTCTGTCTGTCTATCAACGCAACTAAATCTAATGTTATTCTGTTTGGAAGGACTTTTGCGCGTAATCGGTGTAAGGATCGAGTTAGAATTTTAGTCGATGACGAATTATTATCCTTAGAAGATAGTTGTAAAAATCTTGGTCTCTATTTAGATTGCTCCCTTAGATTCTCCTCACATGTTACTGCTGTCATTCGTAGAGCATTTTGTAATTTAAAGTTAATATACGCAAACCGTCATTTACTAGACAAAAAAGTAAAACTATGCTTTGTAATAGTTTAGTTCTATCGCATTTAAATTATGCGGACGTTGCATATGGCCCTAGTTTGTTGAAAAAAGATTCCGAGAGACTCCAACGTATTCAAAATTCCTGTGTTCGACTGATTTGCGGACTTCGGCGACGTGATCATATTAGTGTGAAATTAAAAAATATCGGATGGCTGAATATGGAAAAGAGGCGTATAGTTCACGCTGCTACTCTCTTTCATAAAATTATAACTTCTCACAAACCAGCCTATCTTTACAATAAAATTCGATATCGCACAGACGTGCATAATGTAAACATTCGCTTTAAGACACAGTTGACTGCACCGCAACACAGAACATCCTTGTATAAGGGCTCATTTTCATATTACATTACTTGGCTGTACAACAGGATACCCGAATCTTATAAAAAGTTACCAGCATCTTCTTTCAAAGTAAAACTAAAAAAGATTTGTTTTTAGGCACTGTTATATTGAATAATTAATACTTTCTTATATTTTAGTGTTAGTGAATAGTGTATGAGTTATCATACTACGTTATGTAGTGTCAATACGCAGGACTTTTGTAAGTTACTATTATGTTACTGCTTATGCGTGCTGATACTTCATGGTTGAGTGGAAGAGCAAAATTCTGTTTTCGAACAGAAATTTTGAACTCTGCCTTTTGATTAATATTCATATTATACCGTTGTCAATAAGCTATTTGTCACTGTAATCTCTCATCAATAAAAGCATTATTATTATTATTATTATTATTATCTGTAAAATTATTGATTTCCAATCTTTGCTTTCTTTCGATAACCTGATTTCTGGTTATGCTCGCAATTAAAATCCTAAAATAAATTTGTCTCTCTTATGAATTCTCATTCTAACACTGGCTTCCACATATTCCCCTAGGGCCATGCAGAGTAAACTAGTATCTACATAAGCCTTTACGATCACTAAGATTCAGTTAAAAATGAGATCAAAGGCCTAAACTGAATTTATTTACATACCTTGTCTTTGGAAATTTTTCTTTCCAATGCATTACATTTTCATGAAATCTATCATTCTGTTTCTTGGAAATGCTTAACTTGAAACATTTTTCGCCCTTATTCAGAAGCTCATCAAAAATAATAAATTTATTAACTATGTTGATACAAATCCAGAATATATGGCAAGTTAGGGATAATTTGTGAATAACGTATTACTTATAATAAAACAATCTACAAAACATAGACAGACCTGTCACAAATAAATACTTATCACTTTAATATATAGAGGGTGATTCAGAACTTATCCGGAAAATTTTAAGGGGATATGCAACGGGTCCAGATAAATATAATAGCGCAAAGAAAAGATGAAAAAGAAGCACTTTAAAAAAATTTAAAAATTTCACTTCTACGCTACTGTTATTCTGGTCGACTGCAATAAAAATTGGAAAACAGCTGACAATGAATGAATAGTTGTGAAATGCGAAAACTTCACATAAAAGAAATCGATAAGGACAAGAATCTGACCTAACGTAAGTTATCTTTGAAGTTAGAAGTTTACTTTTAATTTTTTATTTACTTTAAATGATTACAAACTTTGTACATACCTGATGTTACAAGAACTGTTCGAAATTTTGTCCGCCGGCCTATATGCACTTTTGACAACGTCGTATCCAATTTTGCCTCATGTCCATATACTCCGCGTTACTATACACATATGGCATTTTGAAAGAAACTCACTTACAGCACTAAAATACAAAAAACACGCACTATCAACGTGATTAAATCACAAACTGACGACCTGAACTAGTTGCTACTTGCTTGATACGTATTAGGAGGTCTGCGCGTACAAGGGTAGGTCAGTATGTCATCAGTCGTCCAGCTAAGTAGCGTTTAATAATACCATAACTTCAATATTTTTTTACGGCAGTTCTGTTAGGATTTTATTATATTTTTTTTCGTGGTATCGACTCCAATTTTAAGGCTGCATATCTCCTTAAATTCTTCCGGATAAGTTCTGAATCACCCTGTATATGCAAGGTGCAGTTAATGCTTTCTTATCTTTGAAAGTATTTTTACAGCTTTATCTATAACATAACTTGAACATTAATCTAATAATTTTTTTTTCTTTTTTTTGATTTTTAGTTTTTTGTTCTTTTTCTTTTTTGCTTAATTTTATTGTTTGTTTTTTTTTTTATTTTTTTTTTTTTCTTGACAAAACTCAAACCGTGTATAACTTCCCCTGCAAAGAACATTGTGCGCTATATATGAATATGCAAGAGCATAATACATATTGAATAAACATTGCTCGTTAACTGTATTTTTCATTTTCATAATAGCAAAATAAGTCTTATTTAACTGTGTACAGACTTGTTCTACATGGGCATCGAACTACAACTTTGAGTCTATATGCGTATCAAGAAGTTTGGTACACTGAGTTAATGTCATGTTTCTGCATAGAGTTACATTGCCAAGTAGTTGTTTTTTAATGTAAAAATTTGTATAAAAAAACTGTCTTCGATTCATTTAAAATTAATTTATCTCTTTAACTACAGGTACTAACATCTTCTAGTGTTTTTTCAACTTTTTCTTGGAGCTCCTCAAGTGTATCATGAATAATGAAGGTCCCAAGACAGATCCTTGAGAAACTCCAAGCACTAATTCATTTATTTCGGACAGATCATCCCCTAGTTTTACCCTCAAAGTTCTACTTTCCATGCAGGACATTGTCCAATTTAATATACTACCCCTAATCCCCATGCTGTTAAGTTTATGCTTTAATAAGACTTTATGGATTTATTTTTACGGAAGCCATGCTAGAGATATAGTCAATTTATTATTAAAGAAAAGGTGAAGTGACACATCGTTTTATGGGTTTCTTACGGAAGCGTACTGAGGCCACAGCGAAAAACAAAACCGCTGCCTAAGGAATCACTACTTCCACATCCAGATTCTTCATCCAAGTCACTTTAAAGGAAACATCTTGACTATATTTGCACTCTAGTATGTGGAAATTATTGGTCATAGAATTTTAATAATATTTGGGGCAGATGTCATAGAAAAGTTTGAGGAGTTGGTTTCTACCATATACGTTAAAAATGAAGTTTCTAGTTCACCCTACTTATTTTCTACTATTCACAACTTACCACCTCCCACCCCTTCAATGGACTCATCTCAATCAGATGTCACTACAATACATACGTGTACTAATTTTCAAGCGAATATCTCAATTTGATGTTATCATTAATAATGAAGGAGGTGGTGTAGTTTGAAAAATATTAGAAGGAAATCTGAGGCCTTGGTTTCTAGTATATAGACCGAATCCCAAATTTCTGTACTTTTACCAGCTTGCTTTACTTATTTTCCCTTATATACCCCTATTTAACCCCCAACCCTTCAACGAAATCATCTCAAAATATAATCTAGTTCCAGATGTCGTTATAATACATATGCGTACTAAATTTCATGTGAATATCTCAATTTTATTTTATCAACCCCTTGAATAATGGAGTAGGGGTGGTGGGGGGCTGAAATATAGTATTAAAAAATCTGAGGCCTTGGCTTCTAGTACATACACCGAATTTCAAGTTTCTGTACTCATACCAGCTTGCTTTACTTATTTCCCCCTATTTACCCCTAAATAACCCCAACCCTTCAACGGAATCATCTCAAAGTATGATCTAGTTCCAGATGTCGTTATAATTCATACGTGTACCAAATTTCAAATGAATATCTCAATTTTATTTTATCAACCCTTTTAATAACGAAGTGGGGGTTGAAAAATATTATAAAAAAGTCTGACGCTTTGGCTTCTAGTACATACACCGAATTTCAAGTTTCTGTACTCTTACAAGCTTGCTTTACTTATTTTCCCCTATTTACCCCTATTTAACCCCCAACCCTTCACCGGATATCCTCAAAAAAACAATCCAGTTCCAGATCTCGTTATAATATATACGTGTACAAAATTTCAAGTCAATATCTTAAACCGTTCCGGAGAAAACGTGCGGACAAAAAAAAAGTTACAGACTGACAGACAGACCGACAGACAGACCGACAGACAGACAGACAGAAATTTTTTTCGCTCAAATTTAAAATCTCGACGTTTCATGACATTCTATACCTATTTCATGAATAAAAATGTTTGAAATTTTGTCGCGATTACTATACTTCCAATCCGCTACGTGGATGTGGAAGTAATTAAGTTGAAATTTCGACTTATTGTCTTGAAAAACTTAATATGTTGAAACTTCGACTTAAACTTCGACTTATTATCTAGAAATTTCAAGATCATAAGTGGAAATTTCGACTTATTACTTCCACCTCCACATAGTGTTGGAAGTATAGTAATCGTAAAGAAATTTTCAATTTTTTTTTCTTGAAATAGGTTTAGAATGTCATAGAACATCGAGATTTTAAATTTGTCTGTAACTTTTTTGTCCGCGAAATTTAAACTTAATAAGTCGAAATTTTAACTTATTAAGTGGGAATTTCAAGATAATAAGTTGAAATTTCAACTTAATGAGTTAAAATTTCGACTTCATATGTTGAAATTTTAACTTTTTTTTTCGTGGCCTCAGTACGCTTTCGTAATTTCTAGATCAGAGAATTTAAAATATTGTATTATTAAAATTCTATGAGCAAAAATTTACGCATACTGGCGTGCAAATATAACACCAAGATGCTCTCATTTAAAGAGACGGATGCGAAATCTAGATGTGGAAATAGTGATTCCTTAGACAGCCGTTTTTGAATATTTAAGCAACCTCCTATTTTTCTGGCATTCATTACTTTAAATCTTGATTAATAATATTAATAAATGTCCCAACATTGATCCTTGCAGTACACCAAAATTATTGACAATTATACTAGATTGACTATTCCCATGTTTTGTTTATTGCCTTCTTATAGTTAAATAAGATTGAGTCTATAAAAGTACAGCTCCTCCAATACCCATTGTTACTAACTTTGACATTAATAACTCTCGATTCATCATCTCAAATGCGCGTTTAAAGTCTAAAGGAACTGCAATTGTGATTTGATTTTCACTTGTTGTCTTAATCCAACCCGTATAATAATTATAAAATAATTTAAAACATCTGTTTGTAGCCCGTATATTACTAATTCTAAGACAGATTTTCTGCCCTCTGCATTTTCTAGTTTTATGTTCACATTGTCCTATACTTCCGAACTTAATGCAAACAGAAACCGCAACATTATATCTACTACACACTGCAGACTAAATATCTAGCACAATCCTCTTAAGGATAATTCGTACGAATGCCCGAGGGGATTCTGCCCGACTGTTTTAGTTAAATTACTTAGATCTGCGGCATTAATTTCGGCTAATTATACAGCCAGGCGCTCTGTTTTAAATTCGGATGATTCAATTCTTCGCTAGTCCAGGTAATTATGTCTCTCCGAATACGGATTACCCCTCTGAATTTGATCGGGGAATAAATTATTGGGAATGCTAGTGGATTATCAATTATCCCGGAGGCACGGGTTTATCGAACGGGAATGGAAGTATGCCTCTCCGTGATTTATGGTAATAATGCTATTGTGTTCGAATTATATGAATTGTGATGGATCCAACTAAACCATCTTTGTGGGGTAGCGATACTTAGGTATCCAGGGCGAAAGAGAACCCTTGTAGAATCATTAATTGGAGTAATTTCACGAAGTCAGATAAATTTGCCTATTGTCTGTTTCTTATTAAATGAGAGTAACGAATGAGCCTTTTAAGTAGGTGCTCAAATTTTAAACTAAGTACATGTATTTAAAAATTTAAACATTACAACGTATCTTGAGCTACTAGGTTTCGTACAAAATTTTTTATTAGTTTTATTAAAAACCGCTGCCTAAGGAATCACTACTTCCACATCCAGATTTTTCGTCCAAGTCACTTTAAAGGAAACATCTTGACTATATTTGCACTCTGGTATGTGGAAATTATTGGTCATAGAATTTTAATATTTGGGGCAGATGTCATAGAAAAATTTGAGGCGTTGGTTTCTACCGCATATACGTTAAAAATGAAGTTTCTAGCTTGCTCTACTTATTTTCCCCTATTCACAACCTACCACCCCTTCAGTGGAATCATCTCAATCAGATGGCTTTACAATACATATTCGTGTACTAACTTTCAAGTGAATATCTCAATTCTATGTTATCAAAAATATTAGGAATAAATCTGAGGCTTCTCTAATATATACACCAAATTCCAAGTTTCTGTACTCTTACCAGCTTGCTTTACTTATTCTCCCCTATTTACTCCTATTTAACCCTCAACTCTTCAACGGAATCATCTCAAAATATAATACAGTTCCAGATGTCGTCATAATACATATGTGTAACAAATTTCAAGTGAATATCTTAATTTTATTTCATCAACCCCTTTAATAACGCTATAGGGGTGGTGGGGGGGTTGAATAATATTATAAAAAAATCTGAGGCCTTGGCTTCTAGTATATACACCAGATCCCAAGTTTCTGCACTCTTATCAGCTTGCTTTACTTATTTCTCCCTATTTACCCCCTAACCGTTCACCGGATATGTACAAAAAACAATCCAGTTCCAGATCTCGTCATAATATATATATGTGTACAATATTTCAAGTCAATGTTTAAAAATGAATTATTATTTGTGTGCTTATAATTGTATTGAAACATATCCTTTACAGGATTTTGCAAACAGCAGAAAAAAATAACTATCTATAACTTAAAGAAAAACTATGTGTTAAAATATTAATGAAATCTTTGTATTCTTTCGATAACCTGAATTCTGGTTATGCTAGAAAATTGAAATCCTAGAATTTTTCTAATTTCTTATTTGACAATTCTCATTCTAACCTAGCATCCACACAGTCCCCTACGGCCATGCAGATTAAACTAGTATCTACATAACCCCTTACGATCATGAAGATTCAGTTAAAAATGAGAATAAAGGCCTAAAATGAATTTATTTATCTAATCTGTCTTAAATTTTTTTCATTCTAATGAATGAATGAATTATACATTATTGTTACAGCGTTAGCACTTAGCATTTATGCAGATAGGTACCTCTCGTAAGTTACTTCTTGGTTCTTCTTACGACTAATAATCGAACCTTGTGATTATAAAAAGTATATGTAGTAGGTAACATTTTGTTTTATTTATTTACACTTAATTTACACAATCAGTATTGTTAAAAAGTGAGATTCAGTTCGGTCGTCGATGAAGGCAGACGCGTTTTTAAGTGGATCCCATGAAATCCCGAAAAACTAGAGTAAACACGGTGTGAAACGCGCAAACATGTGTTGAATTAAAGAGTGGAAAATCCTACATTAGTTGATAAATATTAACATAAATTTGGCTAATTCATATAGCTGATATTTGATATTTAACTATGACATCACTAAAGGCGTATATGGGCAGCTCGACAAAGGGTACAGACATCTGGCAACATAACTCGGATAAAAAGAAAATAAACACGTTGAATGGGACCAGGTCATAAACTCGTAAATTATCCACAAGTGCATGTGCCTAAGACGACCGACCACCCTCCCCAAAGTGGCTAGTACGAAGGATGAAAGATAAGTGTTATTTCTATTTATTTCTAAGATATATTTATTAAACCTTCACAGATGGGAAGAATGTTGTGATTCGGAAATCCATTGTTTCACATATACGCGAATGAATGAATTCTTCATGTGGAACGGGTACTTTTGTTTAAGAAATAATTTATTTACTATAAACTTTTTGTTTCTCGCTGCAGAGTTATTAGTTTTATATGGGGAATTTGAATTAGGCACTACAAAAATCAAAACAATATACAGGGTGTGCGGAGGTTTCTCTCGGGCCGCTTTCTCATTTGCAACTCGCTGTAAAAAGTTATTTTACCGCGATACAGATAACATAATAAAAAGACTCTCTTACAGCAAGCTAATATTGGTTTTGAAAAACAAGGCAAATAAAATGGACACACTAATACAGGACGTTGAAACGAGAACACGTCAATTACTGGTACAAAAAAAAAAAAAAACGACGGCGACGGAAACTGCCTATATGGAGCATTAAACCACCAACTGGAGGGAGAAAATATAACATCACAGGCACATACCAATGCGACGAAAACCCTACGAAAACAAGTAGCTGACTATATCGAAAATCACTGAGACCATTTCATGCCATTCATGCAGGCATCCATCCATGAACTGGCACCCCGTTATAATAGATACAACTCTAATACGGGAAAAATAAATGCATTCATTCGAGATCTGAGAAGAGAAGGTTTTGGGGGGGGGGGGGAGGAAACAATTGCAGTAACAACAAATATTAAACACAGGACAATAATAGTACATCAAGAAGAAGGAGAGCATATAATCTTCCATCCTACTAACCAACAGGGAAGAGAGAACACACCACTAGAGATAGTATATAGGAAGCACTGAAACGAAAGAAATCACTACGATAGCGCGATTATTGCACAAGAAAAACATGAAGCAGAACAACCAGAAGAAACATACGCTCGAACTGGGGCTATAACACCCCGCCCAGAATTAGAGGAAGCAACGCACATAAACATGTACCAAATATCACAAAGAACAGAGGAAGCCAACAGTCAAGAATTACAACACGATGACATCATTCTGGCGACATGGAATGTCAGAGGATGCATAACGAGAGAGAAAAGAGAAAAAATCGATGAGGTTCTTATGATGGAACACATACACGTTGCATGCATACAAGAGACACACACGATAGACGGAACTGCAGTTACTCAAAACTACAAATGGCATCTAAGTGGAGGGGACAAAGAAAAAACCAGCAGAGGAGTCGCATGGGCAATAAGACGGAACATCCCTATCCAGATAAAGACAAGAAAAGTAAACGAAAACATAACCATGGCAGACTTACAAATTGGAAAGGAAAACATATGCATACTAGGAGTACATGTGCCCACCGACAAACGGGCAGGACGAGTATTCAGACAGATTACCCAAGAGACTAGAAGAAATAGGAATAGAAAAATGAACACAATAATACTAGGAGACTTCAACGCGCATATAGGAAAGGACGACCAAACACCTGAAGACAAGAATATCATAGGAAAAACCTTACTTCACACGTGGACAAACGATAATGGAAGCTTGTTAAAAAACTTGGCACATCTGTTAGATCTAACAGTTAGAAACACATGGAGCAAGAACCTAACCTGCCTTAATACCTGGAATAAAGGAAACATCAACCCTCAAATAGACCATATCCTAGTGGATAGAAAAATAAGGGACAGGGTCAAAAATATTAAGGCAAAACAAGCAACAAACGTCAAAACAGATCACAAAATATTATATGGAACACTAGTAATAAAGAAACAAGAAGAAAAAAAAAGATACAACAAAACAGCAAATGACACATGGAACATCTCACTGCTACAAAACAAAGGAATAAAAAAGAAATACCAGGAGGAGATAGAAAAACAGTTAACAGGAAAGGAACTAAATTGGTCAACAATGGGTTTAAAAATCAAAATAGCGGCGAGGAAAACGTTGAAAAGGAACAAATCCCCTATGAGCCCAACAAGAAAAGACACGAAAAGAAATTACGAAAAACTAAAGAAAATAAAGGCCACAGGAAAACAATATACACCAAACATAGACAAAAAGATAATAGAAGCGAGGAAAGACAGAAGAGACACAGAGAGGAGGCACGAACAGAAAAAAAAAATGCAGGGAATTCTTCGAAAACATAGAATCCACTCCAGCAGGACAGAGATTAAACCAAACTTTTAGACACCCCAAAACATACAGGAGAAACAACAATACGCAGTCAAGAAAATACATACCACTGCAGCATTGGGTCAGGTAACTAGAAGAAGGAAACGCAGAGAGAAGTCAAATAGAACCAATACAAGAAATGGACCACTGGCCTCTGGGAAAGCCACCGTCAAAAGACGAACTACTAGAAATAATGGCCAGAGCTAAAAGAAACACGGCCCCGGGAATAGATAAAATAAATAACGAACTAGTATACTATGGACCGGACAACATAAAACAGCTAATCCTAGAAATCATCACCAACGCATGGACGGAAACCACACCCCTGCCTGAGGAATGGAATACAACCATACAGATACCGCTCCCTAAAATCAAATCACAAAACGTGGACGATTACAGAAGAATAACACTCAGCAGTGTAGGGTATAAATACTACGCACAATTCCTCCTCAGAGAAATGGAAAAATACATCGGCGAACTACCAGATTATCAAACGGCATTTATCAAAGGTAGATCGACAGACGACCACATGTACACCACCAGACGGATCCTGGAAGAAAAGTGGAAAGAAGGAACAAAACTATATATAGTCTCAATTGACCTCCAAAAGGCATTTGATACCATAAGGCATGAGGCTATAGTCAACACTTTGCTCAACAGGGGAGTACCGCACTACTTAATAAACAGAATAATAAAAGCATGCCTACACGAAAACACTGCAATACAATGGTTTGGACAGACGACGGAATCAAAAATGAAGAATATAGGAGTCAAACAAGGATGTCCCCTATCCCCCCGACTATTCACCACAGTCCTGGACCAAGTCAAAACAGCCTACAGAGTCACAAGAGCTCTACTACCCTTCATTGAGGACAACAAACCACCATGGTGCCTAACCAAAAAGGTATACACGACCATCATAATGCCTACTACGATGATATATGGAGTCAAAAACGCAGCAACGATAAAGGCCAACCGAAGAAGCCTGAGAAGAGCTGAAAGGGACATTATCCAACTGCTAGCAAAAACAGGAAAACCACAAAAACGACAGAAAACGTCAACATTACTAGAGGGAAGAACAATAATCAAAAGAATAGAATCATACGCAATGAAATACTGGAGACATGTCCAAAGACGGGACACGACACACCTACTGAAGAAAGCGCTGCGAATGAACAGCAACAAACTGAAAATAGGGAGGCCATGCTACACATGGATTACAACAATCGAGAGAATTATGAATAAGCTAGGAAAGGATTATACACACTGGGAAAAGTTGGCACAACAAAAAATGGAATACAATAAAGAAATATCAAGGATATACACACTGCCAGACTCAGAAACAGAAGAAACAGAAAACTCAGAAGTAGAATAGGAGAGAAGATGATCACAGACAGAAACTAAGAAGAAGCATATCACAAAAACCTGAAAGTAAAAAGAAGCACGAAAACCTAAAAGAAGCACGAAAACCTAAAAGAAGCATCTCACAAACGCCTACACTTTCCATCCGATGAAGACAGAAGGAAAACAAGAAGAAACATCTCACAAACACCTACACGCTCCATCCTATACTCCTACCCCATGCGTCATGCGGCTCTCGCTGCTGACAACAAGCATGTCCAATATCCAATCCAGCGTATGCAGCTGGTCCGGCGGTATATAAAAGCACTGGGGGTTTGTTCTGGCACACGGTGGGATGATCGGTGGGCGATCGGGCTGCGTGGTGGAACAAATCTCCCTGCACCGGAATTGGCAGCAATGCCCACCTTACGCTGGCAAATCAATCAATCAGTATTGTTAAAAAGTGTATTTGTTGAATAACAACTGCTCCTCGCTGGTTCTCACTTGTAATAATATGAAAGAATATATACAATCTATTATACCATTCAATATTTTTTTAATTTTGCCGCTTTTATAAATTTGTAGCGTGTGAAGCTGGTTGTTGCCCTCAATGGTCTAAGCAAAATGGGGAATGGCCTTGCTGCATCTCTTGGGCGAACGGAGCGGAGTATAGTTGCGATTTTTAGGAGCTCGGCTCCCTTTTAGTAGTTTTTTCGAAAGCTCCAAAATCAGCGGAATTCGCTTGATAAAAAGTCGTATACGACAATGTCGGATGAAGAAAATTCCGTTTAAGGGTTTCTAGAAGAGCAACGTGTGAAAATGGTGAACACCTCCACAACGTCTTAAAAGACGGAAGTCATCCAAGAGCAGATTACAAGGAGCTCTTACAACTATCACTCCTATACCTTGGAGGTTAATCTGAAAGCGATTTCAAATTCGGGGTTCCAGGGGTTCATCCTGGATGGCAAAAGCCATATGTGCACTCAAATTTGTCCTCCTCGCTCAACAATTGGATATTCCTAACAGAGAATTGAAAGGAATGAGAAAAGTAGCACATTTTGATTGTATAATATACAGATTCGGAAAATGCAGTTTAGTGTATAGGAATAACGATGTAATTGACCACGCCCCGCTAGTTCCATAAATCGTGAAAGCAGAGACACACAATGAATTGAATTTAGCACGGCATGAACTAAGGATGGATGCGGGCGTAGGTAATAATTTCTATAAGAAACGAGAAAATATCTCTTCGTCAAAAGCGAAGAAGTTATTTGTCACATTTTTGACAAATAATTTCTTCTATTGAAAGCATTTCTGCAGTTTCCTTTTTAGCCGTAAATGCTCTGGGAATAAAATAATAATTCTTATTAAAACCGAAATGAAAATAGAACCTTAACATAAAAATAAATAACTCAGACACTAAAATCAACTAATAATTATCAAAAAATAAATTATTCTTATTAAATTACAAAAATAGAACATTAAAATAAAATTAAATAACCCTCAGAAACTAAAATCAACTAATAATTATCAAACAATAAATTAATGAAGTAAGGATTCAAACAAACCACCTTCTTGTGCCAAACAATAGCCAAACCGATTATACAATGAACCTCTCATATCATTGAGTTGATTTGGAGTAATGCTTGCACAAAGTTGGAAAAGTTTTTTCCGTAATTCAACTAAATTATTGGCTCGTTCAAAGGCATGTTTGTACGCGGTTTCCTTTAAAAAGCCCCACAGAAAGAAATCATGGGGTGCTAGATCAGGTGACCTGGGGCCATTTTATCATTCCCCTCGTAGCTATTAAACGATTGGGAAATGTTCTTTCCAGAAAATTAATAGCAGTTAAGGTATTGTGACTTGGGCAGCCGTCTTGTTGAAACCAAATGTCGTCAAAGTTGACAGGAAGATTTTGAACTGCAGGAATTATTTGATTTTGTAAAAGCTCTAAATATTTATTACCATTTAAATTGCCATCGATTAGCAGTGGGCCTATAATATGATTGTCTAAAATTCCCGTCCAAACGTTCAACTTTTGAGGATACTGAATTCGCACAGCAACACTCAAATGTTTATTTTTTCGAGACCAATATCATACTACGGATGGATTGTGTTTCCTATGTAATGAAAAGGATGATTCATCTGTAAATAATATATTCTTTAAGAAGTTTTCAGTCTCATTCACTTTATTTATCATGATTTCACAAAATTCCATCCGTTTGAAATTGTCTTCGGGAAATATTTCTTGCGTTGTTTGAACTTTAAAACAACTGTACCCATTTATTTTATAAATATTTCTTACAGTTCTTTCCTTCATGTCAACTTCATCAGCAATTTGTCTGCTAGAACAAGGTTCACTAGTTTCAACAAGTGCACAGACATTAGTTTCGCGAATTTCACGTTCTTTTACAATAATTCACGACACACCCGAAATCCTCAATTTTTTTAATAATGTATGAAATTATGCTAGCTGAGGGGATTGGTCTGTCTTGATATGCCACAGTTAATGAACTTATTGTGTCATCAGTGGAATGGACCCCGAACTACCACTTCACAATTTGCACTTTTTCTGCAGTTGTATAAACACACGGCATTTTAATAACGAAATTGAGATTAATTTATTTTATACCCATACGTCTAAACAGCTACGCTATTAAAAGCAGAATGGGTGCACTCGCGCTGTTCTCAACTCGTCGCGGTCAAGCGATAGACCAATGCCCTGCATTGTTCTACGACAAGGCGTGGTTTATCTGCGCAGAAACAAGTTTACGTACCTAAAACTAAATTTGCTGAATCTGTATGTGTATATAATATAGGTGTTCAATGAGTTCGCATTACGTTGGACGGTACTGTAAATGTTACCAAGTACATTGGGAAGAACTAAATGTAAAGGATGGACGCAACTTTTTTATTTGAAACTTCTTTATACCATTAGCAGTTTTCCAAAATCGCACGTGAAAAAATGTGCCCAAAAAACTAATTTTATGCGTACAGCATAACATTTATTAGATAAAACAACTTGCACTTTTGCTTTTAGTAACGATTTCCCATTTTCATTTTAGATTATTTTCTTAAGTTTGGTAATGGTTATACTTTAGGACCGCTCGTCCTAATTTAAATTTAAAATAATAGATAAAACATGATACATATTACGATTTAAATAAAATGTCTAAGCGCTCATCAGTTAGCCAATTTAATAGCTCGAAATAATAACATTGTCCAAAAGGCCTGATATCTTTTTGATCAGACAGGCGTACTATGTACGTAGTTGTTAATCCCGCCCCGATTATTAAACAGATATGATCAAAAGTGACCTATTCTAGTCTATCCATATAAGTACTTATGTATTACATGTGGACACGGGTATCCAAGCTGCCATGCCTGAATAATATATTAGGTTCTAACATGGTCAATTCGTGTGATTTAGAACGTAGGAAATGAGTTGGTTAAATTCTAAAACCACAGCGGGCTCATTTATTAATTCTGTAAGCACGCGTACGTCAGTGTTTGAGTAGTAGTGGAATTAATAAGATAGCGAAATTAATATTTCATGTTACATTTATTCATCAGCCCTAGAAAAGCTCTACAGAAAATATACCCGGTAGCTATACGTAAAGCAAGCTGGTAAAAGTACATAACCTTAGGATTTCGTGTATCTACTAGACGCCAAAGCCTCAGATTTTTTTATAAGATTTCTCAACCCCTCTACCACCTCCACTTCATTTTTAAAGGAGCTGATCGAATAAAATTGCGATATTCATTTTGAAATTTGGAACACGTATATATTATAAAGACATTTGAAACTAGATTATATTTTGAGGTGATTCCGTTGAAGAGGTGGGAGTAAGTAGAGGTAAATAGGAGAAAATAAGTAAAGCAAGTTGGTAAGAGTACAGAAACTTGGGATTTGATGTATATACTAGAAGCCAAGGCCTCAGACTTCTTTATAATATTGTCACGTTGGGTTTAAGGCGAGGGCCTTAAACCATGGCCCTACGCGACTTTGGGTTTTCTGGAGAGATGTGTTAAGACGGGGCAACTTTGAGGATTTGCAAGGTTTTATTAAAACACTCGTTTAAGGGATAACGAACAAACAATAGATAGAAATAATCAATAACAATAATACATATAATAAAAATGGAACACATAACAAACTTAAACGATCTGACCAATATACACATTGGGGAGGAAGAGGTGTCATTTTACACTGTATAACTTAACTTCTGATCTCCAGGGTAGAGATCATTAAAACTGCCTGAAGAGCCTGGGCCCCACTTCCGCTAAGATGAGGGCCCAAAATTAAGACTGACTGTCGACATTAAAACGTCGGAACTGCAAGAACTGAAAAGAACCAAGAGAGCCCGGTTTGTCTTCATTATTCGTTTTATATGTTTAGCAATTACACGAAGTCAATGTCATATTTATATATACTCATACTTTATTAACAAATAATTCTAATATCGACATTGACTTCTTTTTATTGTTTATAGATTTTAAGTGGACTAGGGTCGAATGTGTTTTATATATGTTTATTTAGTTGAAGGGGAGGAGGAAGTAAAGCAAGCTAATAAGAGTCCAGAAACTTTATTTTTGGCGTATGTGCCAGAAGCCAACGCCACAATTTTTTTATGACATCTTCCTCAAATATTATATTATTAAAATTCTATGACCAAATATTTCCACAAACTAGAGTGCAAATATGATGAAGGTGTTTTCCTTTAAAGAGACTTGGATGGTTTTCAAGGCACTACCCTAAAGTGGTTTCAATCATACCTATCAAACCGTAGCCAAATTATTCTAATAAACTAAATATAAAGGTTGGGGTGACCCAAGGTTCCGTTCTTTGCCCAATTCTTTTTTATTGTATATCAACGACCTGACAAAAAATTAATATTGAAGGAAAATTCACTTTATTTGCTGACGACACCACCATACTGTGGCACAATAAAGATGCTATTGTCCTTCAGCAAATAGTGTCGGCCGATATAAATAAGGTCAAAGAGTGGTGTCGCTCCAATTTGATTTCATTCAATATTAACAAAACAGACATAACTATATTTCAGTCCAATTTAACGAACATCTCCCTAGGTAACCATTTTCTTAAAAATAAACCCTGCTCAAAATTTTTTGGACTAAACATTGACTGCAAGTTAAAATCCAACGAACATATTAAAATACTTTAGTAACAAACTAGCATCTGGATCCTACGCTATCAGAGTGATCACAAATGAACTATGGGTTATGCAGCTAGTAAGACTGCTTATTTTTCACTAATCGAATCACACTTAAGGTACGGCATTGCCTTCTGGGGCGCATGCAGTAAATATTTTATACAAACAATATTGGTACTTCAAAAACGTGCTATTCGCTTCCTGCACAAAACTGGAATTCGTGAATCATAAAAGCCACTATTCTTGACACATGGATTTCTCACTATGGTATCCATTTCCATTCTAGAAACAGTTTGTTTAGTTCATAAGCATAGAAGTAATATCATAAATACTTCCTCCATACATGTAACTCGGCGGCAAGTCAATAACGTTGCTCTGCCAATTTCTAGATCCACTCTAGTCAAAGACTCAATTATTTACAATGGCTATAAGATTGTTCAATCGCTTACCAAATAATATTAAAGAAATGAGCTCAAATACAAATTTCAGAAAGGCGGTTAAAATCCTGTTAATTGTTAAACCCTATTATAATTTAGACGAGTCCTATAATGACACATTTTAATTAGGCTTTTACTACCTTACCTTATCGTCTTTTCTGACTTTTTATATTAACTATTATAATTATTGTATTAAAATTTATATGTAATCTATGTTTTGTATTCATATAATCTAGGTGCACTGTGTAAACTATATATGCTATGGACCTATGCTTATTTACTTCGTTAATGAGAAACTCTTTCTTCTAAACAATAAAGTATATTTTGATATGATTTGACATGATTTTACTTGGATGGGAAATATGGATGTGGAAGTAGTGATTCCTTAAGCGGTTTTATAACATCATAATTTGCCTAAACTTAACTTTAAATACTAAATAATAATAATTAAATACAGTGTGAACCTAAAGAAACGCACAAAATTCTGTGGTATGTGTCATTTGTCAAAAAAATCCTCGAACAGGTCGACTTTAGTTTTGTAAATGCTACATTTTGTCACTATACCAAAATTTATGACGTCATTGGTTTTGCGTTATGACGTCATCATAATTTGTTCTTAATGGAAACAGAAAAATCAACATTCATTATTGCCAGACACTTTCCTTGGACTCTAAATTCCCGCGTGTTTACATTGGCTTATATACTCTACAAGAGGCATCTAGAAGCATTCCAGCAAACTTCCATACATTTCTAGTAAAGTCTTGAACCATTTTCGTGGCTTTTCTGGTATTGCAGTTGGCTATCAACATTGCTACTCATGAGCTATTAACCTGAGCCCCTAGGGGGCATAAACGTGTAACAATGTTGAATAAGTCACAAGGTGTTAATCTAACCGCAAAATCAATTCAGTGTATGCAATAAAAATGCATTGAATATAACTCGATTATCAGTTGTCTTTATAGAAATATTACTGTTTTTGGTGGCATATTCCTTTAGCTTTCTGGTGATATGAAAAAAATTGATATTACCTAAGCCAATCTTTTGAAAAAAAAATTTGTATTGATTGATACCTTACATAATTGTGAGAAAAAAATCATATGCATTGCTCAAATTGCGACCTTCCAACCATTTGGCATTGACCAAGACGCTGTTTTGAATCATCTCATGGGCAATTCGTCTTATCTCCAAGCCAATGCTGTCTTTCAATTCTTCTGTGGTATCCGGTCTGTTAAAATACATCCTTACCTTTAAGTAACCCAAAAGAAAAAAGTCTAAGGGGGTTAAATCCGGTGAACGCGGGGGCCACTCAATCGGACCTCGACGACCAATCCACCTTCCAGTAAAAGTGTCATCTAAAAACTGACACTCTGCTATCCCAAATTGAAGTGGGGCCCCGTCTTGCTGAAACCAGACGTTTTCAGCAGGAATATCTTCATCTTCATTACTCGGAAACATAACTGCTGAGGCTGGCACTAACTCAACTCGCAAAAACTGTAAATATCTTGCGGCCGTAAGATTTTCTTCAAAAGAAAAGGTCCCAATAAACGATCACCTCATACTTGCACACACGTTTACTTTGCCTCGTCGCTGTGTATGGGCTTCTTGAGTCCAATGAGGATTTTCGCGTGACCAATACCTACAGTTACGTCGATGTACAGTCCCCTTTAAAGAGAATGTAGCTTCATCAGAAAAAACAACGTTCTTTAAAAAAAATTGGGTTTTCATCGCACAAGGTCATAAACTGGTCACAAAACTGTAAGCGCCGATCTGGATCGTCCTCATTCAATACGTGGATTAATTGCACTTTGTATGGATGGTGTTTTTCTTTTTTCAATAGACGTACAACAGAAGTTTGACTCACGTTATAATTTAAAGCCAGCTGCCTTGTCGAAAGATGGTGGCTTTCCTCACTTTCTAGAAGAATATTTAATTTGGTTTCGTTGCTTGTGCTAGGGCGACGTATTGAGGGAGGTCAGCTGCACTGCCAGATTCATCATATCTAGCCACCAATCTACTTACAGTGGATCTAGAAATTTGCTTTTCGGGATACTTGGCATTGAAAACATCACATGCTTCCTGATGAGTTCTCAGCCTATCACCATACCCAACCATCATCAAATGTTCTACGCGTTCTCTTTCACTTAAACGTGGCATTGCATTCACTAGTTTTACACTGTCTCAGAAGTGTCACAAAACTGAGGTTCCACACGTGCCAGGAATGAAGTTATCGATACTTTACACAAAAAGGCATATATCTCTCTGTTGTTAAGGTGATTGTTTTTTTATTATTTTGTTTTGTTTTTATGTCAAATGTTTTCATGCTAGTTAAAACAAAAATGTATGCAACAAGATTATCAGCCCATAATAAAGTGGAACATTACTCGTGAATTTGCGAAAGGTAAGCCATTTTTACATAAAATGTCATTTTTCCAAAAAAATGGCTCAGGTAATATCATTTTTTATATCACCAGAAAGCTAAAGGAATATACCACCAAAAACAGTATATATTAATATTATTATGCTTTGTCTTGTTTTTAACCTTAAAATTTAAAGAAAAGTATTTTTTGACCAACACTGAGTGCTGATATTATAATGAAATATCCGCCGATACCGATATACCGATATCAACATCGATATCGGTCGATGCTTAGAAGGTCTCCATGACAAAGTAAGCTTTTAACCAAACCAATGATGACTGCACATAAAAAATTTACAGTAATTTTACAGACAAGATGTACTCTCCTTATTAAATAAATTGGCAAGGTGTACGGACTAAATAACTAAATGATATCAGTGACTTTGCTCAGGAAGGTTAATTCAATAAGAATAAGGGTAATTTGATAATGCACATAACCGAGTTTGTTCAGGGGAACTTGTCGTTTCTTATAGTTTTCGCCTGAGGTTTTCATTTTCCAACTTTCCGTTCAAATGATAATGCAGTTACGTGACAGCCGGTCTTCGGGCTGAGAAAATGAAAATGTCACCATCGGCGACGGAGGAACATTCTCCTCGAGGATTACAGTAATAAAGATACACTATTCGATGATTATCTAAGAATGCTAAACCCGCTCTTTTCTTTTACGAACAGAATAATATTTCAATGTCGAACAAAGTGTGTCTAGAGAATAGAACATGACAATAACAATAACCGCACAAAAAAGAAAGAAAACTATTACCGGATAACGTACTTACAGCCGCTTGCACCGTGTTGTTTGTCAGAAGATTAATACTAAACCTTCGTTAAATATAAAATTGCCTTTACACCGTTCGTTAAATCCTAGATTAAAACGGTTTAAACCACGTTTAACTTAAACCACCATAATTGGTCGCTTAAAGTACGTTTATCTACTCATGTTACATTGTATATTAATTACTCAACTAGTTTTGAACATGTAAAGAGCGTGACTTATTATAACTACCTAGTGATTTATTTTTACACCAATCACCTTTAACGTCATGTCTAGCCTGTCCAATCGATGTAACGTGCAAAATAGAATAGAACGGGCCATTATTATTGAGAAGAGGAAGGTGATTTGACGTGTTTAGGACGTTGTCAAACTATTATAATAATATTTATTGCTATAATCGAAGATAAGTATAGTATTCAACTTGCGATAATGGTAATAACACACTTAATGAATTACAGTACTCGACTAGGGCTCGCGCTGCAAGCTTCATCTGCGTGAGTTATAAGTTATTACTTTCATTATCTCTCGTCAAATAATTAACTATTATATATACAGTGTGTCCCTGGATAGATGTAACAAGAGGTGTAATGGACCAACAATTTTGTAATTGTATTTGAGGATTGAGTCCTGCTTGTAGAAAAACTAAAGTATACCAAAAATGAGTTCTACAGGGTGTTTTATAAGCAAGGTTGTAAAAATCGCCACTAATAAAGTACCTTTATTTTTCAAAATATGAAAAAATTCCACTAAGAAAAGTTATTTAGAATGCAATTTTATACCTCTGTCCCAAATTTCAGGAATATAAAATGATTTTTTTGAAACTTCCCATTTTTTCAATAAATTAGTATTTTATTTTGAACCATTCAATTAAAACTGCATAGAAATTATTTTTTGTGAATTAATATTTAAAGTTATGTAGAAGCTAAATGTAGGCTATTATGAGAAAAGCAGTGGATACACATTTATCATTTATTATTGACACATCTGTCAAACGTAGTTAATATTATCCTTAATTTCTGTTTCAAATGAACGAACCAGGCATAAAAAATTAAGTGAAAATGATACTCACAGTGCGTGAAAAAATTTATATTGTGCAATGCTACGGAATTGGCGGTGAAAACTCGCTAAGAGAAGTGGTAAGCCAATTTAATTTGAAATATCCAAACACTGCTTTGTCACGTACTCAGGCTGTGAGAATAATAAAAAAGTTTCTGGCTACTGGTAGTGTTCTTAACATGAAAAGAAAAATAAAAGCGTATGATGAAGACAATGTTGGGGCTATTATAGCTCATGCCTCTGTTATAGAAAATCCTAGAATGCCACTAAGAGAGAGGTCAGCTCTTATTAATGTTAGCAAGTCTAAACTCCAAAGAATTTACAAGGCAAAGAAAATTAGGGCATATAAAGCAAATTATGAACATACGCTTGAAGAGGGAGATGATGGCCGTAGGTTAGATTTTTGTTTGACTATTGGAGAAAAAATCATGGAAGAGAGATTTTTTCATCATTTCATAATTTTCTCAGATGAATCCACATTCACAACCAATGGTGTTTCATCTTAGAATTGTCGGTTTTGGGCTTCTGAAAATCCAAATTTTAGAATTCATTGTAGAAGACAATATTATAAAAAAGTGAATGTGTGGTGTGCCGTTTTTTATCACGTTGGAGTTATTGGACCTTATTTCATTGGGAAGGTTAAACCAGCACGCTTATTTACAGCTTTTTGAAAGATTTTCTGAAGAACATTTAAATATTTTAAGAGATATGCCTTTAGTTCATTTTCAACATGATGGTTGCCCTGGCCACTCCACAGAAATGGTTAATCGGTGGTTGAATTTAAATTTTGGAGAAAACTGGATTGCCAGGAATGGACCGATCAAGTGGCCGGCGAGATCCCCAGACCTATCAATATTGGACTTCTTTTTATGGGGTCGCCTCAAACAGTTGGTTTACGCTGAACCACTTCCTAACGATGTAGCAGTATTGAAACAGAGAATTACAAATGCCGTAAACTCGATACCATTAGATCATATTCGAAACAGTTTTAAGGATTTCAGGCGAAGGATCGAAATGTGTGTGGATGTGGGTGGTAGCTACGTCGAATAATAAAAAAATTGTAAACGTTGTTTTGTATTGGTCAATAATTAATTTGTTTGTGAATCTGTTATGTTTTTGACATTTATTACTTGTTATAATTTTTAAACCTCATTAATCTTCTGTTGGTAATTGTTTCATGTCTTACAATTAGTTCGATTAACATTATACCTTCTTACATCTCGTATATTCAATTTTTTATTTACCAATAGCCTACTTTTTGAGAAGATTAACATTTGCTCCTACACAACTTTAAATAAGAATTCAACTCTTAATTCGCAAAAAATGGGAAGTTTCAAAAAAATAATTTTATATTCCTGAAATTTGGTACAGTGGTATAAAATTGCATTCTAAATAACTTTTCTTAGTGGAATTTGTTCATATTTTGAAAAATAAAGGTACGTTATTAGTGGTGATTTTTACAACTTTGCTTATAAACCCTGTAGAACTCCAAATCAAGTCATTTTTGGTATACTTTAGTTTTACAACAAGCAAGACTCAATCCCCAAATACCATTCCAAAATTCCAAAATTTTTGGTCCATTACACCTCTTGTTATATCTATCCTGGGACACACTGTATAATAATATACTATTAATCGTAGTTTCTCAACCTCAGTTTTTAGTTTATTTTCATTATTTTGACATTTTGTCGGAAAATGATATTTGTTTACTTACATGTTGTTTATAATTAACACTTTTCTTATAGAAAGTGGCTTTCGACCAACTTTTTTTAAATTTTAGTATATTATTCTTTTATCTCTTACATACAAAAGTCTCACAGGACAAGAAGCTCTAACTATATTTCCGTAACTTCTACAACCTCAGGGAGTCGCAACTACGAAAGCTTTTCATTATAACTACGAAACAAAGCATGAGAGTGCACACACTAACACACACATATGTAAATGTATAAAACCCGACTATTAAAAAATGTATTTAAAGAAAATTAAATCCAAAACAAAATTCATAAATATCAGCACGGACAAGGAGGGATATTTCGTAAAGACTGCTCTATTACTATGATCAATTTTGCTGGAAGATATAACTATATTAGATTCAGCTTGTCGATATTTATCGACGAGAGGTTATTTATCAAACACTAATCAGAATTATACTCTTCACATTTACCATGTCCTTATTTCCTTCCAATCCATGTATCCTGATATAAACTCCATGTCACCATATGCTTGTATTTATTTTATGGCCCGTGTCATATAATATATGTGAATATATTTCTCATACAAAACGAGGATAAAGTAAGAGTAGAAGAATAGCATCAAATGATAAAAACCTCTTTGAGCTTCTTGGGATAAATAAATATGTTAAACATGCCTTCGAACTTTCTCTTGTCCTGGATAATAAATGGTTAGGATTCGGATCATCCATTTTGTTTAAAACACATTCAATTTTGTTTTTAACTAATATAGTAACATCAGATGTTTAAGTGAAGAAAATTTATAACAGAATTATTCATTCACAGGTATATTTTAAAGTATACAGTGTTTCACTTTTCATGAGTATAGTTTATCCAAAGTCAGTTTAAAAATCATAAAGAAAAACCGACAAAGGAATAGTTGATAATACGGGCGATGTCATGAACGTCGACCAACAATTTTTAGAATCACTTTTTAATTATTGTAAATATTGTTTTACTACTTTATATTAATTGATGGGCATAATGTAAATAATATATTTATGATACTCTATTTATATATCATAACGTTTTATAATGTTTATTTATAATACTTAACTAATGTTATAAGTGAATTATTTTTTGTTTGGTTATAAATGTAATGAAACATATTCTTTATATGATTTTGCAAACAGCAGAAAAAAACTATCTATGAGAACTAAAAGAAAAACTGTGTGGCGTTGAAAAAGAAGGTTTTAGTTTGCCCAAGTGTTCAAGTGTGGGCCACCCTACGAGCGGCGTGGTTAGCGTCACTGGTGTAACCTGGCTAGCACAGTAAAGATACGGAGAGCAAAAGGGCGTGGAGTTCAAGGCTTGGGCGCCATTGATTACTGTAATCAAGGAAAATTGAAGATAAAGATAAACAAAAGACAAATGTTACAAATGTTACAAATGTTACATATGTACAATAGATTACAAAATATTATATTACAAAAAAAATGAGCTATCACAGCATCAGCGATACTGTATAGCATAATATTAAACCGAAATATGTACAAGATAAACTATATTACAAGATACTCTATATTACAAATTGCTCAACAGCAAGATAAACTTGAGGCGTATACGAGACAAAAAAATATATTACAAAAGATACATCTCGTAACGTTACCTCAATACTAAAAATCATATATTACAATAAGATATGAACATTTACGAGATTTAAACCGAACTATAATACAAAGGTATCTCGCAAACAGTCCAACAACAAACTATTTACAGCACTAGATATACTAAAGTGCAACACAAGATATATTACAAAATAAGGCCTGGGGCTACTTCTCTACTCACAAAACATATATTACAACGAAATGCCCCATGGCTTTACCACATCAACTCGATATACACTCGTTACACAAAATGCACCATGACTATTACCATATTTAACCAAACAAAAGTGCATATACATTACTACGATAGAAAATTTCAACAATGAATTAAGATAAAGGTAACTGTGAATTAAAATATATTACAACGAATTCACAAAACTAAATCTTACTAAAGACGCTTGATTCTAAGATTTAAACTTAAGATACTTGGCTTTATGAACCAAAACTAGATACCTTGCTTTCATAAAGCAAAAACTACTATAAGTGAAAATAATCCCTTTTATATGAGATAATAATCAAAAGTACCTACTTATCTTTTGTTTTAAAAGTCCTGAAGAGAGAAAGTCCTAAGTGCGCTCCGGCTCTGGGATGAATACGGATTTATGTAGGCTGATGTTGGGTACCTCCATTTTGCTGACTTGGAATGATTTACTTAGTAGTAAAATCTTAAAAATGCGCCATGTCGAGAAATTCCATAATAAAGAGAAACGTAGCATTGTAGAATTCATTTACTGATTATTAAGAAAAGCTGAATATAGGTAATTGTTCACGAAGCAAAGGTGTAACATCGAGATCACTTCGAAGTTAAAATGAAATTTGTAATTGTATAGGAAAAGAAAAAGAAAAATAACCTAAAACAATATTTTTATACGTTAGATGGTATTTAACTATATATAATTATTTAACTATTACCTTATACGTCTATAAGGTTCCTTCCTATTTTAATATCCCCATTAGGGTCTTACAAAATTTCTATTACGTCCACCTCGAAGGACGGCTCGAGTGAAAGAAAAGGAATTTAGTCCAACGCGGCGTATTGTGACATATGTCCCGGACCGACAGTAACGTGGCTCCGCCCAAAAAGTAGTTCTTTTATTTTAATGAAATATTTAATTAGCTAAAGGACCTATATTGTTACTGATAGTTCTACGTTTCATGTGACTATCCGACTTTATTATAAATACTCGACTCAACTTCATTTTTCAGTTAGTTTGATTTATTTATTTAATTTAATTTGAATATCATCGAGTGTGCGCTGTTCAACACACCGATGCGTAAGCATAAGTTACTACCAACTTCTCATCTGTTTAGGAATGTTCGTTATAGTACCAGAGCATAGGAGAGTAAAATGTTTGATTATTAAAATTTTTCTAATAAATGTTGAAAATGTAACGAAGGATGCTTTTGCGCATTCCGCACGTTACAACTGTTTGTAAAATTATTGATTTACAATCCTTGCATTCTTTCGATAACCTGAATTCTGGTTATGCTAGCAATTAAAATCCTAAAATGAATTTGTCTTTCTTATTGGACAATTCTCATTCTTACACTAGTTTCCACTCAGTCCCCTACGGCTATATCGAGTAAACCAGTATCCAGTATTTTTTATTTTCAAAGGCTCAATTATAAATTTTAAATAAATTTCGCAATTTACATTAATTAGTAACACTGAAATAGTTAATTTCGTCAAGTACACAGAAGAAGGTTATTGCTTTTTTATAATGTGCAGGTTCGCAATTTGACCGTATGTTTTTATATTTAACAAGTTTACACAAATTTTTCCTGTCTCTGAAATCATTATATTAGCCCGTTACAAGTGTCCTCCTACAGCTTTTCAAGTTCGCCGTCCATGGAACAATTGCTTGTGGGAAATCAAATTACAACACGTAGTCTGGTGGAAAATTTTCCTCCCTTTAATTGCCTGTTACGTACATTGTTTTTCTGTTTTATTATCCGTGATCGAATTCTGCTGCAAATGTAATGAAAGGCACTAGTTTCATGTAATATTGTTGGAAGAATGTTGAAAATACAATGTAGCTCAGAAAGTGGATTATAAAATTAAAAGGTTGGGTTGAATATTTTTAATTTAAAATATTTGTATTTACTACCTGTAATGTAATTAGGTATACGCACTGTTTTTTTAATTTTGTAAACGTATCTACTAAATCACTGTCATGTCGTAATGAGTGAAAAGAGGAGAAGTATAGTATTGCCCGAAAAAAACAAAGTACGATTTTTTAAATGAAGGCACATGCGACGTTGAGGACATGGAAATGGCTGTTGTGAGTTTGTAACGTCATTCTATTTGTTTTGATGTTGTGCTGCATTAAGAGCAAAGAAGTATTGCAATAATTTTTTTGAAGCTAGGTGCTTCACCAAAAAAATCGGTAAAGGTGTTTACACAGAACTTCCCTCTTTATTTATACAGGGCGTTTACTCTAAAAAAATATTAATTAAGAAACCACATATAAGTATAATAATCGGGATGTAGTTATCACTATTATTATAAAGAAAACCATATCACTTTTGGTCAAAAAAATATACAGAGTGGTCATCCGATAGGAGATATTCATATTTAATGAATAAAAGGTGCAAAATATGGAAGGCTTGCGAAAATACCATTACAAATTTCCACCATGGTTGAATTATTTCTTAGGACGATCACCATTATATTTTTGAATAAAACTACAATAGGCGTCTTCCTTTCCAAGTGTGTTAACTATATGGTAAATATTATTGCCATCTATCACATTTTTAATTCCACATCCACTTAGTGGAGTGGAAGTGGTTAAAGAAACTTCTTTTTTTTTCTTTAAATAGGTTTAGAATGAATCCATTCATGATCTATTCTATAGTAGTGGTAAGAAAATAAAATATAGAGTAGTGGTAAAGAAATGTTTCAAAAACTTTTTTTTAATTTTCAAAAACATAATTTTTTTGAAATAGGTTTACAATGTCATATGAAATGTGGAAATTTTAAATTCGAGCAAAAAAAATGTTTTTCCATTAGCTGTTCTATAATAATGGAAAAATAATTTCAAAACATTTTTCTTTGAAACAATTTTTAAAAAATGTTTTACTTCCCTCGCATACCGAAGGGAAGTATTGTATTCGAGAAAAAATCACCCTCCGAGATTTTTTCGGATTTTGACGTTTCAGAACACGTAGATTACGAAAATATAGGTTTTTCAATTCCGTCAGTCTGTCTGTCTGTCTGTCTGTTGGTGCATTTACTAAAAAACTACTTGACGGGGAGCAGTCAAATTTGGTAGGTAGTTAACCCTACTGTCATCGAAGAACTGGTAGAATTTTCACTGAAAAAAAATTTTTTTTGAAAATTTTTTTACCAACATTTTTGAAAAAATGTTTACCACTAAAATAGGTGGAATTTTTTTTTGTTCAAATTTAAAATGTCCACGTTTCCATGGCATTCTAAATGTACAAAACAAATTTAGAAATTTTTCTGAAAATTTTTCTTGAAAAAATGTATGCATTCATCACTAAATACTTACTATAGAATAGAAGAAAATATTTTTTTTGCTCAAATTTATGATTTCCACACTTCATGATATTTCAAGCCTATTTCGGAAAAAAAATTATAACATTTTTTTACCATTTTGGAAAAAAAATTACCACTAGAATAGATGGAAACATTTTTTTGCTCAAATTTCAAATATACACGTTTCATGACATTCTAAACCTATTTCAGAAGAAAAAATGTTGAAAATTTTTTAACCAACATTTTGGAAAAATTTCAAAAAAATTATTTTTTTTCTTTGTTCAAATTTAAAATTTCCACGTTTCATGGCATTCTAAGCCTGATTCAAAAAAAAAAAAATTTAAATTTTTTTTACCATTTTTGAAAATTTGTGTACCACTAAAATAGACGGATTTTTTTTTTTATTTCTCCATATTTCAAATTTCCACGTTTCATAGCGTTCTAAATCCATTTAATAGAAAGATCAGACATTTTTTTTCTATTTTTAAAAAATTTCACCACTAAGATAGAATTTTTTTTTCTTTGTTCAGATTTTAACTATCCACGTTTCCATTACATTCTAAAACTATTCAAACAAATTTTAAAATGTTTTTGAAAATTTTTTAAAAAAATTTGAAAACATTTTTAATCCATCTATGTATCACTACTATAGAACAGACGAAAATTTTTTTTTTGCTCAAATGTAAAATTTCCACGTTTCATATTCCAAACCAATTTCGAAAAAAAAAAAATTTGCAACATTTTGTTACCAGTTTGGAAAAAAATTTAACACTAGAGTGCTCAAATTTAAAAGTTCCACGTTTCATGACATTCTAAACCTAGGTATTTCAGAAAAAAAAAAATTGAAAATTTTTTTCACCAATATTTTTCAAAAAGTTTTTACCACTAAAATAGATCGATTTTTTTTATTTGCTCAAATTTAAAATTGTCACGTTTCATAGCATTCTAAAACTATTTTAAAAAATACATAATTTTTAATTTTTAAACTTTTTTTAGCACTACTATAGAATAGAAGGAAACTTTCCTTTTTGCTCAAATTTAAAATTTCTACGTTTGACATTTTAAACCTATTTCAGAAGAAAAAAATTTTGAAAATTATTTTACCAACATCTTTTGAAAAATGTTAAAAAAATGAAATTTTTTAACCACCACTAATACTTCCACTCCATTACGTGAATATTGGATTGAAAATGTGACAGATGGCAATAATATCTCGCATATGTACCTATTATACTTTTATTGAAAAATATACAGGGTGGTCATCCCAAGAAATATTTCAGTCATGGTGGACATTTGTAAAGGTATTTGCGCAAGCCTGCCATATGTGGCACCTGCTATTTAGTATTGAGCTTTTGCTGTTGGATGAGCAATCTGTATATTTTTTTGACCAAAACTTATCAAGTTTTCTTTGTAATAATAGCAATAACTATATTCCGATTATTATTCTCAATGTCATTTCGTAATAATTAATTTTTTAGAGTGACCGCCATGCGCAAATAACGAGGGAAGTTCTGTGTAAATACCTTTACCGATTTTTTTTTAAATGTGTTTAGAATGCGATGAAACGTGGAAATTTAAAATTTAATCCAAAAATTTCTTTTTCCATTTATTCCAGTGGTAACACAATTTTCATTTTTTTTTTCTGAAGTAGGTTTAGAATGTCATGAAACGTGGAAATTTTAAGTTTGAGCGAAATGTTTTTTGTCCATCTATAGTTGTAGAAAAAAATTTTCAAAAATTTTTTCTTTTTGAAAAAAGTTAAAAAAAAATAGGTTTAGAATGCTATGAAACGTGGAAAATTTAAATCTGAGCTAAAAAAAATTTCCACTTATTGTAAAAATGTGTTTAAAAAATTTTGATTTTTTCTTTTTTCTAAAATAGGGTTAGAATGCCATGAAACGTGGAAACTTTAAATTTGACCGAAAAAATCTATTCGCTTTAGACGGTCCACCCTGTATATTTTCCAGTGAAAGTCTAGCCATTTCTTCACTGGCAGTAGCGTCAGCTACCTACCAAATCTGACTATTCTCCGTCGAGTAGTTTTTTAATAAATGCACCAACAGACAGATAGACTGACGGAATTGTCAAGTCTATATTTTCGTAATCTACATGATCTGAAACGTGAAAATTCGAAACAATCTCGGAGGGTGATTTTTTCTCGACTACAATACTTTCCTTCGGTATGCGATGGTAATACCTAGTGCACGTAATATTTAAAATATGTCCTGAAGGCGGTTATAAAATTAAATGTGGCGCAGTCTCTGAAGAAATGTAATTTATAAATAATACTAAAGGTCCAACAACAGACCCCTGAAAAACATCCAATATTTAACTACATCTATTTAGCGTGTCCGCTGTAAATTGAATTACGCTAGAGCCAGTTGCTGGACGAAAGTACATAAGGAGCACTACCGAACCATACACTGGTTAAGAATATTGATGATAAATGTCTTTAAATAAGATACCGTCACATTATCAATCAATCAAGCAAACCAAAGCATTGAAAGTATTCGTGCAATATAAGATTATGGAATAGAACACCCTGTAAGAAACTCGTAAGCGAGGGTCGATGGAAAGTTCACATTTTCACGACCCCCATGATGCATATTGACACTTCAGCGTTCCTAAACATTTGGAGCGACCCATTTACAAGATCTCGTGAACATTGTAAATCATGGCAATATTTCTCAGTGACATATCTTTTATGTGCAGCCTTATTAAATTTTGCAGCTCATTTGAGTCAAGCTCCGGAAATCGTTATTAACAACGTATTTTATGGAAAGTAAGGAGCATGGTGAAGCATGCATGTGGGAAATAATTTATAGCATTTTTAAGAACACCACGGCACTTGTAATTGCAACAGGAATATTGCAAAGTGCATAGTTTACTTGATGGATTTTTTAATTTCGTTATAAAACGCAGAGCTATGAGGAAAATGGAACAAATTCGCTACTTATTCATATTTTTGTTTTACAAACAACCATTCGTCTGGATTATATATAAATTAGAGAATACGAACACAAAGAATAACGATAATTCACGGTGATAGGCATCACTCCTAGGATGAATTTCTCTAATTTTTTCCAGTATTTAAAGATATTGCAGGAACGACTTGAAATATTTGTCTTAAATTTTAGACAGTATTCATTTTTTTGGGGCGACAATGTCCTCGTATTTAATTAATTATTTAGCAACCAGTGGCGTAGCAACAATAACGAAGTTTAAGCTGCCGTTTTAATAAAAATATCTGACTCCACTGATGTTACCAAAACAAATAATAATAATAACGTCAGGCTGATTCAAGCCAACAAGCCTGACATAGTCCTCCTCGACCACCAGACCAAGGTGATGTATGTCATCGAGTTCTCGGCACCTGCCGAGACAAACAACACCTTGAAGGAGGAAGAGAAACGGACTAAATACCGAGATCTCCGGTATGAGCTGCGAGCGCTATACCCAGACTACTCGGTCAAAATGGTCGTCCTGATAATCGGCGTTCTGGGTGGGATGATGCCTACGCTGCTCTCAGCATTGAAGACCATACCGGCCTGCCAAAAATCAGCCGAATGGTTGGCAGGCCAAATGCAGAAGGCAGTCGTCTTGGGGTCCCTGCGTCTACTTAGGGCACACGACTCTGGAATCTACAACCACTAACCCTGCGGGATGTGGGGAGTGGTTGTAGAGAATTCGCTGGCGCTTCCCCCGTGAGAATATCGGAGACGCGGGAGAACTGTCCAGCATCGCTAACGCGGAAAAAAAAAATAATAATAATAAACTTTATTGGTGTGTTATACACGAAGTATTTACACAAGTCAACAATAGTACAGCGGAAAATATGAATATAAGATTACATAACACTGATATTTAACGGTAAAACAAAATGACTAGGTGAAATAAAATATTCAGTAAGTCTACAATTAAATAATACAAGGTTGTTCAAGTAATAAAAAAAAATATCACTAAAGTTAGGGAGACGAGGGACGAAATATCAACAGTTTTATAACATTATATAACAGTAATATTTAGTGGTAAAACAAAATGACTAGATAAGTAAAATATTAAATGAGTCTACAGTTAAATAGAACAAAGCTGTTCATACGTAGTAAAGAACACTAAAATTTGAAAGACGGATGTTAAGATTTTAACAAAGACAACAATATTAATAATTACCAGTTATTAAAATCAGCCGCTAGGAATTCCTCAAATGAGTAAAATGCATTTTTGAGTAAGAAATTTTTCACTGAGATTTTGAATTTGTTCATGTCAAGTTGCTTTACATGTATAGGGAGGACATTGAAGAACAAAATGTCATAATAATTTGTGCCATTTTGAGTTTTCCTTAACCTTAAAAAATTTATATTTATTTTGTCCCGATTTCGTGTAGAGTAACTATGGTTTTGGCTGTGGGTAGTAAAGTTGTCCTCATTCTCTTTTATATATAACAATGACTGCAGGATGAAAGCACACGGTAATGTAAGAATATTTAAGTTAATAAATTCCAATTTACAATCTTCTCTATACTTAAGACCAGCAATTATCCTGATTGCCTTTCTTTGGATACCAAAGACTGCACTACTAGCACATGAGTGCCCCCAACTGAGAATAGCGTAAGAGATACTTGAATGTATTAAGCCATGGTATGCAGTAAGTAATGTTTTTTGAGAGACATTGCGTGAAAGATTGCGTAATAAGTACATTTTCTTAGAAACTTTCTTACAAATATAATTTGCGTGTGATTCCCATGTTAGCTTACTATCAAGGTGGACTCCCAAAAATTTTACCTCATTACTAGCGCCTAAATCGTTTATGTTCGTATTTTTTAGAGTAAAAACCACTCTTTCTGTTTTGACATCATTTTGCGTCAGCTGATTTGCTACGAACCAATCTTGTACCGAAATTTGCTTTGAGTTTATTTCAGATATTAAATCCTTGACATGCTTAAATGATCTGGTTATGATTGTATCGTCAGCGAATAAAACAAAGCTTGCATCCAAGGTAATACTTGGTAAGTCATTTACATATATCAAGAACAATGTCGGCCCTAACACAGATCCTTGAGGAACTTCGTATTTTATGGGAAGGAGATTTGAATTTATATTTTGTGATGATACATACTGATATCGATTGGTTAGATAGGGATTTAATAAATTGGTGCTATAAGTCCATAAAAGCTTAATTTATCAACTAATATTTCATGTGACACACAATCAAAGGCCTTTGTAAGGTCTAGAAATTGTGATAGTGTTAACAAACCTTCGTTGATAATTTTAATTAAAGAATGTATAGCCAGGGTTGTGGAATGTTTAGCTCTAAAACCGAATTGATGTGAGTCAAATAAATTATTTTTCTCAAAATGACTAGTAATTTGGCTCTTTAATATTATTTCCAAGACTTTTGCGAAGAAAGGTATGATAACAATTGGACGATAATTTGAGGGATTGTCCTTAGAATCTCTTTTGTAGATAGGTATTACTTTCGAAATTTTTAATACGCCTGGAAAAATATTTTCTCTAATACACAGATTTTAATGAGATTTGTTAGGGGAACTATTATTATGTATTTCATTGTTGTTAAAATTTCCATGTTAATATTGTAGGGATCACTACTGTTGATTTTCTTAAGATTGCTTATTATATCAGAGACTTCATTATAAGTTACCTCTGAAAAATTGAAATTTTGTATAGGAATTTACATTATTTAAGTAGTCATTATATTTTAATTGACATGAAGGGAGATTACCTACTAAATTATCAGCAATATTAGTAAAATATTCATTTAATTCATTAGGATGTAAATTGATTTCAGAGTTTTGGTTCTTTAAGTTATTATTTTGTATTATTCTCCACATTGCATTTTGTTGGTTATTTGAATTTAGGATAAAATTATCATGAGCCGTTTTCTTTGCATTCGTCAAGTCCTTATGGTAGCTGTATTTTAGTTGCTTTACAGTAGCACGCAAATATTCCGTGGGGTTTCTATTGTAACAATCTTGCAACAAATGTAGCATATTTCTTTTTTCTTTAAGTTCATCGGTGAACCAGTTTAATTTAAAGAGTGAATTTTGATTTATTATTAGATTTTTCTGGAAATGACGCTTCTATAGATTCTGTTATTATTTCCAGAAAGTATTTAAATTTTTGATTTACGCACAGATTTGGATTTTTAACAAACTCCCAGCAAACATTACTCAAGTAGTTGTGTAAGGAAAGTAGACCTGTATCGGTTATAGGTTTAAAGTTTATTCTTGTCTTGGCCTTTTTAACACTCACTTGTCTATGCTCTAATTTGATACCGAATATTCAGTTTGAAAATATAACTTAAATATAGAAAGTATTAATAATAATGTCAAGGCTAATATCTCATTTATTTGAATTTCGGGAAATAAATTTTTATATTAATATTTTAACAATAGAAATTATTGTTTTAAGTTAAATGTTATTCAATACTTTTGTACATTTATAGATACTTCGCAAACATGTACCAGGTCACCGTTGAATAAACAATCCACAATGCACTGCACTTGGAAAATGCTGTTCCAAGTGTAGTGCACTGTGGATTGTTTACTCAACGGTGACCTGGTATACGTTTACAAAGTATCAGATTATAAATGTACAAATGTATTGAATAACATTTAACTGCAACGTGCCAAATGCTCAAAAAGCATTTTACGTTACATGTATTGGAAAATTTTTAATTGTCGGAAATTTTATTCTCCTGGTGCTCTCGTACTAATTTATTTTGGTACTGTCACAGAAGAAGAAGAGCTTCAGTAGCTTTCAGTTACGCCTCGAAAAAATTGATGGCGCATGCTCTATAATATTCAAATTAAATAAATAGATCAAACTAACTTTAAAGTGAAGTAGAGTAAATTAAACTATAATTATAACAAAGTCTGTTAGCGACATGAAAATGTAGAATTATCAAAACAAAAATGGATATTTTTTTAATTTAATAATCCCTCAATAAAAGCGAATTACTTTTCGTTGAGGCCACATGACCACCCGTCAGGGAAATAATATGATGATATCTAACAATACGCCGCCGCGCCGAGCTAAATTCTCTTTCACTCGAGGCGTCATTCCAGAAGGACGTATTCGAAATTTTGTTAGACCACTAAGGGAGATATTAAGATGGAAAGACTTCGTGGATGCATGGAATAATAGTTTTAAATAATTATATATCGTTAAATACCATCTAACGTTTAAAAATATTATTTTAGGTTTTTCTATAAAATAACAAATTTCCTTTTAACATCGATGTGATCTCAACGTTACACTTTGCTTCATGAAAAATTATGTTCAACTTTCCTTAATAATTAGTAACTAAACTCTGCAATACTACGTTTCTCTTTATTTTTCGACACGACACATCTTTAAGATTTTACTACCAACCAAATAATATTCATTTGAAGTCAAGATTTTGATACTACGTTTTGCATTATTGTTTTGTATATACGAGAACCTACTGGGCGAAGAGATTTCCTTAATTTTGTATTGGTGACAAATTATTTTGTGCATAGTACGTTTCTACGATTTCATAACCTCAAAATGGAATTAAGGCGATGTCATGCGAATTATGCCAAGTTAGCAAAATGAAGGTCCCAAACATCAAACTACATAACATTTAGATAAGAACTTTTGATTCTTATCTCATATGAAAGCATTGAGTTAGAAGGTGGGGAGAAGCTGTCACGTGATCAAAAACGGCATCATTTCGCCATCTTCTTACTACTTTTCCGTCAGATAGTGACAGTTTGTTTTCCATGCAATTTATTGTAATTTTTACCGATAGTTTGTTAAATTTTAAACAATAAACATTAAAAGGACTATGGTGTCGTGTGCTAAAAGAAGTTGCTCTTCTAGAGATGGTAATGACAAGAAGAAATTAACGGGAATAACATTTCATAGGTAGTGTAAACAACAAGCAGAGCCGTATTAAAAAAAAAAACAGCTAATTAAATGCTTTTTTAACATAGTCAGGTTATATATTTCGTAGAATAGAAAAAATGGTTTATTTTAGGACTACATTGCACATTTAATATATCAAGGTAAATAAATATGTTTGCTAAAACTCTTGCATTTATTGAATTGAACATTTATTTACGTTATTCAAATAGACCGTCACGTCGGGGTACAAAGTTCTTATTATTTTAATTAGTCCGGGTCTGGCAAAACCACCATATTGTTACTACATTTAGCCACACCTACTGATGCTCTTTCTGTATAGGATGTCGTCTCCCTACCTTCTAACTCAATGTATAAAAGGGATTATGTTCCCTTATAGTCGTTTTTGCTTCACGAAAGCAAGGTACCTAGTTTTGGTTCATAAAGCCAAGTATCTTAAGTTTCAAATCTTAGATTCAAGCGAGACCTATTGTTTTTTGTAGGATTTTTTTTTTTTTTTAATTAGTTGTAATATATTAATTCACAGTTACCTTTTATCTTGAGTCGTTGTAAATATCTCATCGCAGTATTGCATATGCACTTTTGTTTTATGTACGGTAATAGTCGTGGTGCATTTTGTTGTAACGAGTATATATAGAGTTGATGAATTTTGAGCTACTTTACGAGACATATTTTGTAATATAGTTATTTGTCTCTCGTAAAAGTCTCAAGTTTACCTTAAAGTTAGGTTATAGTAAAGCCCCACTTATATTGTAATATACGATTTTCCATGATTGAGGCATCGTTACGAGACATATCTTTTGCAATATATTTCTTTGTATCTCGTAAACGCCTCAAATTCACTTTGCTGTTAAGCAACATAGTTCTTGTAATATAGTACATTTTGTAAATATTTCCTTCTATTTGATATTGAATTTTGCTATGCAATATCGTTGATGCTGATGATAGTTTATCTTTTGTAATATAATATTTTGTAATATAGTACTATTGTATATATGTAATATCTGTCTTTTGTTTATCTTTATCTTTACTTTTCCTTGATTATACTCAGTAATCATGGCGCCCAAGCCTTGAACTCACTGCCCTATTTGCTCTCCGTACCTTTGCTGTGCTAGCCAGGTTAAACCAGTGACGCTAACCACGTCGCTCGTAGGGTGGCCCACCTTAGATGAACTTGGGAAATATAAAACCTTCTTTTTCAACGCCACATAACTTAAAGCAATAATTTCTATTATTAAAATATTAATATAAAATGTTATTTCCCGAAATTCAAATAAATGAGATATTAGGCTTGACAATAATAATAATAGTCTTTACTATTTCCCTCGCTTACTGAAGAGTATGAAGAATTATAGTCGGGAAAAAATCACTTTCCAAGATTTCTTGGGATTTTGTAACGTCTTGGCGAAGTTTAATCATTAACTATGGTTAATGGAATAACTTTCCACCACTCAATCAGGACAAGTTCACATAAACATCAACACAACGACCATTCCCTATGTCATTGTCAGCTGCCACAGCTGAGGCTCGAACTCAGGAGAGATAACAGCGACTAGATATGTTGTGCCACCCAACACCGATCTAGTCCACTGCTACCTTCTCGGCAAAACGCTACTTATCATTCATGCCCCAGCCAGGACTTGAACCCGGGACTAGGTCTTTACAGCCTATCTATCGCTAGGACTATTGTCTGTTTGTTTCATGATGTTTTATCTACAAAACCTTTTGGCAGAGAAGAATAATATTTGGTAGAGAGTTGTCTATATGCAAAATCTGCCGGTTAAGTGAAATTCTATACCACTAAAAGTTTTTCTTGGGAAAAAATGTAATACTTATCGTTAACATTTAAAATGTACTTAATATACAGGAGAACATTTCCACAGCAAATTTACAGAAAAACATTTGTATACAGTAAATAAACCTCCTCGTAGCACCTCTCGAGCTGGCAGTACTAAGTAGTCTTAAAATATGTTTATTGCCTTATTTCTCACAATTACAGAACACATTTTTCATAGAGATCGTTTCATTTTCATAATTTAATTTACTGCTTAACTTGGTAAAATATTCTCTTATATCAAAAATGAAATTTAACAGACTGACGATGCTGGGCACAGTAAGTTGTTAAATGATTTATGAAATTAGTTGTACAGTTTAAAAATTCTACAGTGGTTAATTTAAAGCTACTGAAAGCTTATTTACAAACATTGTAATATGTCTTGCACAATTCTCTTACAAGCACGGAAATACCAATCCGTATACACATACAGTGTGTCCTGCTTTTCATTAATCCACCCTAATATCTCAGTTATTAATAATGCGATTTTCTTCAAATTTGGGTGGTAATTATATGTTTGAAAAACGAATTATTTGGCATAGCAAACATTTTTATTTTTAATTGGCGTGCGGTTTTAGGGGTTAAAATAGGTCGATTTTTCGGCAAAAGTATATTAGGGCTTATTTTAGACAAATGTTTCCATCATATTTGGATTCAGCATGTGCAAAAACCCCTTAATCCATATTCTCCATGATCTCAAAAACGGATTATGGCAGAAACGAAATATTAATTAATTTCTTTAAAAAAAAAATAAAAATTTTAGCTATAACAAATCTAAAAACATTTTTTTTTATATATATTCTGGTCTCCTCAACATAACCACCTCCAATGGTACATCGTTTGTCGTAAATGTTACCTCGTCACTAAACATTATCTTCTTTGAAAAAATCTGTCGTTAAGATAGTTAACTTGCAACCATAGGCAATAATCAAAATTGCTTTGAACAAGTTTTTATTTGATATTTGGCGATTCATAAGAATTGTCAAAAGTTAAATAGTGTTCTTTAATTTATCAATCTTACTGATAATAGCAGAAAATCGGAGAGTAGTTCTTACAATTCAAGAAAAAGTTGAAAAAATCCGCTTAGTTGGTGATAATGAAAGATCTGAAAGAGTGAAAATGAAATTCTTTTCTATGCAGTAATTTTATCTGCACCTTACGTACGTGGCTCATTCGTTGTCTGACACTACTAAACTGATAAATACTAATGCTAATAATACTGCTCATTCTTTTATTAGCGATTTCTTTTTCCACATATTTTTTTTCTTGTTTTTTTAATATTTATCCACAAGAATATTATACTATATTTTAATGTTTATTGATATGTACTTTAGGTATTATTATTATTACTACTTTTAGCTTTAGGAATTTTAGATTAGATAAGGTTAATTATTTTTAGAAAAGGGAAAAACAATGCTTTTAGATGTTTCAAATAAAAACTGTATTTTTATACACTCTACATATGTTTCGGCTTGTTAGGCCTTTCTCAAGAGCATTACAGATGAATACTAGTATTCATCTGTAATGCTCTTGAGAAAGGCCTAACAAGCCGAAACATATGTAGAGTGTATAAAAATACAGTTTTTATTTGAAACTAGTATTCATCTGTAATGCTCTTGAGAAAGGCCTAACAAGCCGAAACATATGTAGAGTGTATAAAAATACAGTTTTTATTTGAAACATCTAAAAGCATTGTTTTTCCCTTTTCTAAAAATAATTATTCTAAAGATGTTTCACAAGGAACCTACCACATACTCAATCCAGTGTAGATAAGGTTAAGTTGAATAGCTTTGGCTAGACTTCGCCTTAGCGATTGGATGTATTGTATGTACATGCTTTCCCAATAAAGACTTTATTATTATTATTATTATTATTATTATTATTATTATTATTATTATTATTATCTACGCGTCAGGTTGCTCGAATATTTAATCAACGTCATCGTGATAGAGCACCAATTTGGCACAAAACCGTTGGTGACATCAACAAACTGTTTGCAAGAACCGGAGCCATTTCCAAGAAAAGACAAAGAAGGTACAATTTAAATTTACGACAATATCCAGACGACGAACGCATTTTAACAGAATTTCGGAACAGTTCAAATGGCATACGGGCAGTTGCGTGAACACTAATTTAACCAAAAATAAAATATGGAGGTGTCTGAAACGCAACAGGATTAGGGCATTTAAACCAAAATTTTTGCGTACTCTCTTAGAAGATGATTTTGAACGGCAGTTTGAATTTTGCCTATGGTTGTTTTATTGAACCATTTGAAAAAATATCTAATATACTATAAAAATAAAATCAGACAAAAATCCCATGAAAAAATAATATTAAAACCATTAAAGACTTCTAAACACCTTTGGCCTAATATTAAGTCTAAATCTAACTAAAAAATTACTTTACTAAAAATGATCAAAATATTGAATTTTTCATCTCGAGGACGACGGTCAATCGCCTTTGCGCTTCGTCGTTCCAATTTTCAAAAGTACTCCAAAAATTGACTTGAAAAAATTTCAAGTTGCACGGAGCGGAAAACCGCTCCGCCCGACGAACTTTTCGAAAGTACCCCGAAATTGGTTTTTCGAAAGTACAACGAATAAAATCACATAAGACGGAAAAACTGCTCCGCACAGCAAATTTTTCGGAAGTACCACGAATTTAATTTTTAAAAATCTCAAAAAAATTATTTTTACAAAATTACCATAACAAGACGCAATTAAAGCAAAAAACCGCTCCTCGAGATGAATTTTTCGAAAGTACCACAAAATTGGTTTTTCGAAAGTACAACGAAATTGGTGTTTTACAAGTAGCAATCCTCAGTCAGGATGAAGTGAGTAGCTATTTTAAACGTCAAAATTTAGGAAAAAATCAATGGGGCGGTTTTTCCAATAAAAACCGAAGTCCTCATTTAATATTCCTCAAAGGGTTGGAGCATAATCCTCATACAGAACCCCAAAAACGTACAGAAAAATAGTCAAAGAATTCAAAGTCGGAGGGTCGATTCCGACGAACACAAAATATTTTTTATTCCGGCTCAGGCGGACAACGCCATACTAATCGCTCGAAGGCCAGTCGACGGAAAAAAAGTATATTTGTGGTCGATGCCGTTAGTACGTTTATAAAAGCAGGAAAACCATCGGACACATATAGATAGCTTCTTTAAGCATCTTGATAATAATTTCGATAATATTAGTGCCAAATTCAAAGTGAATAATTTTCAAAAAGTTTTGTATACATTTTACAAATATTACTAATTGGGAGTCTGAATCTTTTTGTACAGTCGATTGTCATAGTTCTCTCGACGCTGGATAAGTCACACTCCTACGGGAGGTAACGGCTTGCCGAGTGGTGGTGCTCTTTGATGTTTGCCTTATACACATTAGCTAAGTATTGAATATTTATATTTTCTACATTTTATGAATTATTTCAATAAATGAGAATATATTTTGAATTCGATTTCTTATTGATCCACTAATTATAAGATTTGTGACCGACGGGCGATTCTGTGGCGTGAGTCGGACAATTACTTTCCGCGGGTCACCTTTGATCCCGCCAAATCTGTGTACTTGTCCGAATACTCATAGAATCCATCGACGGTCTTAATTATTAAGAAGTGTTTCTGAGAAAGTGCTAATTATAAGCTATATTCATCAGGAGTGCAGTGCCCGACATAAGAGTTCGACGGAGAGAGCAGACTGTAGCAATCACTGTAAGTATAATTTTGTTTATTCTCGTCTTGGGGAGTCTGAAGGGTATCTTGAATCCCCCTTGTGAGTAGAGTTGATCAGTATCGTAGTAGCGACACGGCTCCGGCCTAAATTATATACACTCCTTGTCGTGTCCTTCAGACCAAACGATACTAGGTTCATCAACAGTTGCAAGGTAACTATCTTAACGACAGATTTTTTTTTAAAGAACATACTGTTTAGTGACGAGGCAACATTTACGTCAAACGGTGTGGTATCTAGTCAAAATTGTAGATATTGGGCAGCCGAAAATCCCAACTTTGTAATTAACTGTAAAAACCAATACAGTAAAAAAGTTAACGTGTGGTGTGGCATATTAAACGAACAAATTGTTGGCCCCTTTTCCTGGATAACCTCAATGCAGAAAATTTTCTAAATTACAAAATGATTTAGATGATTTTTTTATGGAAATGCCTTTAGCACAGATAGTAAATGTACACTTTCAGTTAGATGGTGCCCCGGCGCACAATTCTCTGATGGTTAGAAATTTTTTTAATGCAAATTTCCCTATGAAGTGCTTAGGTAGAAATAGCCCTTTAGCACCTTGGCCCCCTAGATCGCCTGATATTACCCCTTGTGAAAACTAAGTGTATGCTACTCGGCCGCGTAACAGGCAAGGGCCTTGCCGTAGAATTAGGCAAGCGTGTCAAGAAAAAAAAACTTTAAGGAAAGTGATTGAACGGTTAAGAAGGGTTGTTGAAAAGTGTATTTTATTGGAAGGTGGTTATAAAAAAGTAATTTTTTTTTAAAGAAATTAATTAAGTTTTCGTTTCTGCCATAATCCGTTCTTGAGATCATGGAGAATATGGATTAAAGGGTTTTTGGACATGATGAACCCAAATATGATGGAAAAATTTGTCTAAAATAAGCCCTAATATCCTTTTGCCAAAAAACCTACCCTATTTTACCCCCTAAAATCTCACGCCAATGAAAAATGAAAATGTTTACTATCCCAATAATTCATTTTTCAACATATAATTACCATCAAAATTTGAAGAATATCGCATTATTAATAAATGAGATATTAGGGTGGATTTATGAAAAATGGGACACACTGTATTGAATAAATCCCATTAGATATTATTCGACGCTTATTGCCCACCGATATAGGCAGATACCAAAGAGAACGAAAAAATGTTCCTATTCATGAACCATTGCCTAATATATGATAAAAGGTGAAAGATTCCTCGTAGGTATTTCTGTAGAATCAAACGTACAAAGGAGATTTTCGAGTGAGCTTATGGCAGAAGAGTCTTTTATCATTTATTTTATCTTTTATATAGGTGCCTGGTGCATTATATTTTTATTCAATCATCTCCAACATGCACAATCGTAAAAACTTACACTTTCTTTTAGCTATTACCTTATTTTGTACTATGTGACATGGAGATATTAAATTTAATACACAATATGTACCTACAATACATTCTCTATTAGCATAAGACGATTTATAATTTAAATATTACATGCATTAAATAGTTGATATACTCGACCTTTACTTGGTGAAAATCCATTATCCATGAAATAAAAACACTGAAACGTTAAAAATAGTTTAGTGTTATTTCATTAGTTACATGTATTAAATTGGGGTTCAAAGTGTGTCGAATTCGGTGACAGACGCGTGTTTCGTGGCTCCTACAAGATCTGGAAATAAATCCGGATAAAACGGCAACAAAACGTCGAAATTGTATTGAATTAAAGCGTAAGAATTCTGCATTGATTGATATAAATTAGCACGAGTCTGGCTATTTCATATAGTTGATATTTGATCAAATTATGTTGATTGAATAAAGCACCACAAGAGAGTGTATATAAACAACCCGAGAAAGTGCACTGCTTGACCGTAGAATCGATGGATTCGATCTCTTCTTCAAGTGGGTGGTATAAAATAAGCAACAGCCAGCCAGATGTGAATGAAACAGATAAGTTTTTGTTTATAGTTTAGTTCATTAATGAAGTCTATTTCCTTATTTAAATTTAAAAATTATAAATTAAAATTGAAAAGATGTTTATTTATTGGTTTATTAATCCTTGTCACAGGACAGTTTGTTACACAACAGAGAAAAAAAATAGGTAATGAAATACAAAATATCCAGAATTGGAAGGCGGTAGTTGAAAATAATTACTGTAAATTGAAACTGATTGTTTTAAAGAAACTATATACCTTCAGGGTGAGCAAACTATCCCTTCGGGCCTTTCCTCTCATTACGCGCAAAAAATATTGTTACCGCAAGATAAAGCCCTTCCCAGCAACTGCACCGTAAATGGATATTTACATGTGGAACGGTTAATAAATAAAAACAAAAAAAATAAAATATAAGAGCTGCCAGAAAAAACAAAATTTAGAAGTGAAGAATAAGGAGATGGCGATAGACGGAAACTTAAAAGAAGCATGGAAACTGAGAAGCATCTCGCAAACGCCTGCACATCCCAGCCGATGATGACAGATGAAAATTTAACAGAAGCATGGAAACTTAAAAGAAGCATCTCACAAAGACCTACCCTGTATTCCCACTCCATGCGTCATGCGGCTTTCGCTGCTGACAACAAGCATGTCCAATGTCCAACCCGGCGTATGCAGCCGGTCCGGTGGTATATAAAACTTCCGAGATTTGGTTCCGACACGCGGTCTGACCGCCCGTTGGGCGTGTTCGACGGACGACCAAACTGTGTGTTGGAACGAACCTCCATGGATGCCCAGAATCGGCAGCAATGCCCACCTTACTCTGGAAAATCAATCAATCAATCAATTAGTTACATGTATTAGATTGTTAAGAACGGGCGTGACCAAACAAATAACATCTTCATCTAAGAATTATAATTACAAAAATATAGGGTGACCCATGACGATAAGTGCTAGTTGGAATCACGAATCTTGTCTTTCACGTCATCAATTTATGTACTTGTCAAAGACGTGACATTTTTCTATCAGTTTTTTTTCCTTCTTCAATTCTTTGGGACTTCCTGCCACATATATGTTTTCTTTCTAAGCGGTGCTATGGGAATCTACAAAATATATCACAATTAACCAGTATGTTACTGGTAAAAAAACCTCTACGCCTGTGACGTTTACGTCAAAGATCAGTTAAAGGTTGGTTTTTTATAAATAAACAACACAAATAAGTATAAAAACTTGAAATTAAATATTTCGCCGACGTTTCGGAAATCTAATCTGTTTCCTTTTTCAAGGCATTTTTTTTTAAATCTTTTTTGCTGTGTATGACAAATACACAGCTCTAAGAATGTTTGTTATATTCAATATCCATAGATACTTACTATTTACATAGAACTGTTGATATAGTTAACAGTTTTTTAGTTTCTATACAATGTTAAGTTTGTGAAGTTCTTCTTTTAACAGTGGCAGCCAAGTTGTACAGACATCTACGGAACAATTCGACACGCAATTATCCTCATTCAATAACATTATCGCGGATTCTTTAATTTTTCTTTTTTTGCTATTTGCCTCTTTGCGTTCGCAGATCTTGGACCTCTGAATTTCATTTTTTCTGATATAATTTTGATGTTCGCCCAATCTTACACTAAAAGGTCTGGATGACTCACCCACGTATTGTTTGTTGCACTCACACGGAATACTATAAATGCAGTTTTTTGAATTTTGCTCGTGGTTTGTTGGTTTCGTCTTTGTCAGAATAGATCTTAAAGTGTTGCTTGTTTGAAATACCGTCCTAATATCAAATCTATCACCGATGCGGCGCAACTTTTCGGATAATCCGCATACATAAGGAATTAACGCTGTGTAACGTTTTTCAGGTTTTTGTCGTACCTGATTGGTATTTTCAATATTTATGAAGGTTTTATCGACAAAACCCCCAGGGTATTGGTTATTAATAAGAACCAACAAACCACGAGCAAAATTCAAAAAACTGCATTTATAGTATTCCGAGTGAGTGCAACAAACAATACGTGGGTGAGTCATCCAGACCTTTTAGTGTAAGATTGGGCGAACATCAAAATTATATCAGAAAAAATGAAATTCAGAGGTCCAAGATCTGCGAACACGCGTGGGAGAACGGACATAGAATAAACTGGAACTCGGCAAAAATTTTAACAAAAGAGGCAAATAGCAAAAAAAGAAAAATTAAAGAATCCGCGATAATGTTATTGAATGAGGATAATTGCGTGTCGAATTGTTCCGTAGATGTCTGTACAACTTGGCTGCCAATGTTAAAAGAAGAACTTCACAAACTTAACATTGTATAGAAACTAAAAAACTGTTAACTATATCAACAGTTCTATGTAAATAGTAAGTATCTATGGATATTGAATATAACAAACATTCTGAGCTGTGTATTTGTCATACACAGCAAAAAAGATTTTTCAAAAAAGCCTTGAAAAAGGAAACAGATTAGATTTCCGAAACGTCGGCGAAATATTAAATTTCAAGTTTTTATACTTATTTGTGTTGTTTATTTATAAAAAAAACCAACCTTTAACTGATCCTTTGACGTAAACGTCACAGGCGTAGAGGTTTTTTACCAGTAACATACTGGTTAATTGTGATATATTTTGTAGATTCCATCACTCATCTCATCATTCCACCACCATCTCCGCTCCATTTTTAATGGGTTTGATAACATAAAATTGAGATATTTACTTGATAGTTAGTACACGGATGTATTGTAATGACATCTGATTGAGATGATTCCATTGAAGGGGCGGGTCGTGGTAGGTTGTGAATAGGGGAAAATAAGTAGGGTAAACCAAAAACTTAATTTTTAACGTATTTGGTAGAAACCAAGGCCTCAAACTTTTCTATGACATCTGCTCCAAATATTATTAAAATTCTTTGACCAATAATTTTCACATACTAGAGCGTAAATCTAGTCAAGACGTTTCCTTTAAAGTGATTTTGATGAAAAATCTGGATGTGGAAGTAGAGATTCCTTAGGCAGCGGTTTTTTACTGTTTTTAAAGTAACTAATCTCAAAATGCCCGGCAAAAGACTGAATGCAGTAGCTAGAGACATGATGGTAAATTTATTTGAGTACCGTAAACAGGGGTTACTTTGCACAATTTTCACGGTTTTCTGAAAACAACTTGGATGCATTTTCATGAAATGCCTTGATATCAAACTATATGAAATTTTTATGTTTTTTGTGGGTGCTCCCCAATTTTAAACGCAAAAAGACAACGGAAAATATATTTTTTAAAGCGTCAAAGAGTCGGCCAACGAGTCCCTGCTTCGGGGAGACTTTGCCAATCAACTTTTTAGCTTGAAATCGCCTATTCCGTGCAAAGTAAATATCACAAACATGTTACTTTGCCCTACCACTAGACATTTTAAAAAATACCTTTTTGTTTTTTTGTAAAAAAAAAAACTCATTGCTGAACGAAATTATGATTTTATTCTTGACTTGAATAATTCAGAACACGTATGAATAGAAAATCTATATCTAATAGAAAAACGAGACAAAAGAATAACTCCCAAACTAAAAAACTTAACTCTTAAACTAGTAATTAAAATCTGTGAACTAAGAGGTAACTTTGCCAATGGCTAAAGTATTGTATTTCTATAGCCTAGATTAACAACAATAATATTAATAAAATGTTATAAGGTTCATACATAAGCAGTACAAACAACAGTTCTCAAATCTAAATAGATTAGGGTACATACCCCTTAGCGTAGCAGCATGTTTGAATAGGTAAAAATGCCACTTATTATTTATGTTCTGAAAACGCTGAGAACATTTTTCCTACAAGTGCTAAACCTGCACTAACATTTACTTTGCTTATACGTGAATATTGTTAGACATGCACGGTTAATTCAGTTGTACCAGCTTCCATGCAATGAATTTTTAATTCATGGCGGGCACGGTGTGGCAAAATTGCCCCAGCTGGCAAAATAACCCCTGTTTACGGTACTTCAATCAGGGACGCCCCAAATACTACTATGGCAAAATATGGACCCAGGAAGAAAAATAAAACTAAGAAAGAAGAAAGGTGGATGTGATGGATGCAATTTATAATATGTAATCCGAAAGTAAGTATGTGGCCTAGTTGATTTTGTAGCTAGTCTATCCGACCGTTGAAGTAGTGTGGTCGTTCAGCGAGAATATTATATTATAATATTATAATTGTATGAAGTAATAGTTATTATTTAACAGAAAACTCCTTTCAAATGGTACGCCCGTACGTGCTGTATGGCTTTGTGTCACATTTTATCGATACTCTCAGAAAAAATAATATATTATTATATGAGCTATTATGATAGCCATTATTCACGAAGATGATGTTTGATCCCACGAGCCGAAGGCGAGTGGCACAAATCTTCTGAGTGAATAATGGTCATAATCGCGAATGTAATATTATGCTTTTTCTACACCTATTAAACAAATAAATTAGAATCAAATTTGATAGCATTAATCGGTATTTACTCCTAAGAAATGGAAAACGTAAACAAACAATATGGCGATACACTTGGTTGTCAGTGTCAGCGAGTTGATTGTCAGCTGCAGCAAGAGTTGATCGCGGTCGATTTAAAATATCGTTGGATCAGTGAACAGTGAATTATGAAATTTGTATTTGTGATTGGCCGGTGTAACGGTCACGTTTTGTAAGAACACTCAGTACCTTAAATTAGATAAAGCGCGTGACTATTCTATTCATCATTTTAAATTTAAATTATACGCGTTTAAATTTTATCGGCTAGTCATGGCAAACGCTTGACCAATAGCGAGTAGCTTGTAGTACGCAGGCATATTACTACGCCAAGTCGGCAAGGCAGACAAGGAGACGTTGAAAAGATGGCGTAAAGGCGGTTGCCCGTGTAGGGCCGTAGGAATTAAAATGCCGCCATTTATTGTAAATAGCTGTATATAGGGATTAATAACTGCGAATAGAATCAGTAAAGTAGTTATTATAGTTTATATGTTCTGTGTTATTGTGCTCCATTGCCCATAACTATAGTAATGCAATGTTGTTGTCGAATTAGCTGTAAGTATAGACTTTTATATTATGTATGCCTTTCGTGATGCTAATTTTCCTGTTTAAAGCCGATTGCGAAAACGCAGAATTATTGACGGCTTTCAACACCTCATTCCACGTCTGGCAAGTAATATTCTTTGTTGTATCCAGTGTTACCGTCCGGTAAAGACTTCTCTTACCCCATGAGAAGACTATAATAGTGCGTGAATAACTTCATGTGAACTTTATGTTTACGTAACTATATCGCCCCGTATTTTGACATCCCCGGTGTGTTTTGGGCATAAAAACATAGTGTTCAACGGTCGAACCAGTTTATATCAAAAACATTCATTGTCGGGACTTTTTTTGTTAATAATTTTATGTACAGTCTAAAGTATTTCCTTTTGTGTGTTTTCCGACCTTGTTTATGTTAAAGTAAGCTCTGACCATATCGTATTTAGTGTAGTTTAATTATTTACCGTATACGGACTCTTATTGTGTACAGTTTTGCGTTGTATTTTGCTACATGTCAGCTGGATTTTTAATGATTTGTTTATATGATTATTCTGACGAAAGTTTTTGTAAAGTTTACTCACAAACCCTGATGTCAAGTCAATTAAAGTAAGTTAAATTAAATGATTCGTTTTATTTTCCCTAAAGAAATGATTACGTTTCACCGGACGCAGTGAATTATGAATCGAAAATTCACTACAGTGAATTACAGGTAGGTACGATTTTTCACCAAAAAAATGCTAATAATTGTCATATAATTAAATAGGTGTAGAAAAAATTATTTCTATATTTAGCAAATTTGGCCTTAAAACAACTTTTCTAATTAAAATATGTGGTTTTATATCCTATTAATACATACCAAAATTGAAAATAATATCTAAAGTACTTTCTGAAAAATTTAAGCCGTTGCGGACATATGTTCATTGTTCATATGAAATTTTCTTCATAAAATGACCTAAGGAATCACAATCTGAAATATTAGCACGTCATTAAGGGTATAAAAAAATAATTAAACTTAAAAAAAATTAAGATAGAAAATTAAAATACATTCAAATAACCCTTTAAACCACTTACAGTGCATTTGATGCAAAGTGCCCTTTGAATTTTATATATACAGGGTGTTTCACTTAAAAGTCCCCAGGCCATTATCTCTAAAACTAATAAATATATTTTATTTTTGTAAATGGCAGATGATTGATACCAAAGAAAGGTTTAAATAACGGTGATTAGAATTTTTCCTCAACAGCACACAGAAATGGCGCTGCGATGCAAAACTATTTTTTGATGGCTGGAACCTTGAAACATAAGTCATGTGATTAAACAATAATTTGTGAATCATTTTGATGGTATAGAGAATTTACAAAAAACAAGCCGTTTTGGAGTTACATGAGTTTCTTTCATTAATGCCAGTACACGTGAATTTTGATAAATCCCTATAATTTATTTATTATTTATTATAGAATATTGGTTACCAAACACTTTTTTTCAAGATAAGGAAAGTGATATAATACACTATCATAAAATTATGTTTACCACTTCCGGCCAAACCGGAACTAACATGATGAACCAATATCCATATGTTCCTACATATTACATTTTTTTTTCTAACAACGCTTCTAATAAAACGGCTCCCAAAACTTAAAGTAAGTAAGACAACAAAGAAAATACACACTAATTTAGAATGGTAATGAAAAATCTACTTAAGAGATATTAGTAGGCTTTGATTTAATTTTAAGTTTGACAGTTATTAAACAAAGTTTGTAGTTGGTGCATTGCAATCATAGTTTCAAACAGAAATAGTGTACTTAGAAACAATTCAAAGCAAATTAATCCAAATAAGGCAATAAAAAAAAATAAATTTGAAAAATGGTTAGATACACCAATGAAGATAAGTTAAATATGATTTTAATATACGGTGAATGCAAAAGAAATTCCCGACAAGCCAAACGATTGTTTTGTTTACGATTTCCAAATAGACCTACACCCGATAAAAAAACATTTATCATGCTGTTTAAAAATTTAAGAAACTGGGGTAGTTTTAAGAAAACTATTCGTAACAGAAATAGGCCAGTTAGAAACGATGAAAATACAGCCTTGGTGTTAAATAGTGTTATCAACAATCGTCAATGTTCTCTCCGGAAATTGGCATCGGAAACTAATCTGTCGATATCTTCGTGCCATAGATAGAATATTAAAATCAAATAAATACCATCCATACAAATTAAAATTGATCCATCATTTAAGGCCTGGTGATTATGAACGAAGATTACATTTTCTAGCTGAATTTTCAGTTCTTTCTGAAGAATGCCCAAATTTTTAAAAAAATGTGCTTTGGAGCGATGAAAGCCGTTTTCACAACAACGGAGTTGTGAGTAAGCATAACTGCCGATACTGGTCACAAAATAATCCTAGATGGATGAGAATGACCCGAAATCAGGTAACTTTTGGAGTTAACGTGTGGTGTGGAATATTAAATTCATATATTATTGGACCATATCTATTCCATGGGACTTTAAATGGAAGAAAATATGAGATATTTTTGAGAAATGTATTGCCAGGATTATTAGAGACTATCCCTCATAACCAGGAGAATATTTGGTTTCACCAAGATGGTGCACTACCCCATAACTCAGTACTAGTCAAAGATTGTCTTAATGAAATGTACCCTCAGAGATGGATTGGTACTAATGGAGTAGTCAGATGGCCAGCACGATCACCTGACTTGACTCCATTAGATTTTTACCTTTGGGGGTATTTAAAAAGTGTAGTGTACATTGAACCCATTGAGGATATGGCTGATTTGTATAATAAAATATATGCAAGTGTTGCTGCTATAAATAGACATACGTTACAAAAAGTTTGCAATGAAGAGTTACTGAAACGGTACAATATGTGTATTCATGAAGAAGGGAGAAATTTTGAACATTTAATATAATAAGTACTTACTAATAAGAAAGAAATTAGTTTAATTTCATTTTTAATAATATTTCGAGTTTTTAAATGTTTGTTTATAAAACTTTTGTTTACGTTCTTTACTGAATTGTTAATATAAATTTAGCCCATTCTAAATTAGTGTGTATTTTCTTTGTTGTCTTACTTACTTTAAGTTTTGGGAGCCGTTTTATTAGATGCGTTATTAGAAAAAAAAATGTAATATGTAGGAACATATGGATATCGGTTCATCATGTTAGTTCCGGTTTGGCCGGAAGTGGTAAACATAATTTTATGATAGTGTATTATATCACTTTCCTTATCTTGAAAAAAAGTGTTTGGTAACCAATATTCTATAATAAATAATAAATAAATTATAGGGATTTATCAAAATTCACGTGTACTGGCATTAATGAAAGAAACTCGTGTAACTCCAAAACGGCTTGTTTTTTGTAAATTCTCTATACCATCAAAATTATTCACAAATTATTGTTTAATCACATGACTTATGTTTCAAGGTTCCAGCCATCAAAAAATAGTTTTGCATCGCAGCGCCATCTCTGTGTGCTGTTGAGGAAAAATTCTAATCACCGTTATTTAAACCTTTCTTTGGTATCAATCATCTGCCATTTACAAAAATAAAATATTTTTATTAATTTTAGAGATAATGGCCTGGGGACTTTTAACTGAAACACCCTGTATATACAAAGTCGTTACTGCTCAAATCATCCGGAGCGTAAACACTAAAAAATGCTGTACGGCGTTCATAAATTAATTGTTATAAAAGCAAAACATGTATGAAAAAGCCAATGGATTTTTGTGACAATTGAAAAGTAGTTAGTTTGATATATTAACTTCATGTTGTCACAAGGTTTTATTCGAAGAATTAATTAATAAACCATCGACAGTCATAAACACAAAATGATCTATATCTCCGGTTCTAATTAATGGATCGAGGTCTATCTTGGCTCACAAGTTTCCTTCTTTTTATTATCTTTCATTTGCCGATAATTGCATTTCGATATGACGGTCCTGTGCCGAGATATTTCGTTTGTTTACTAAGCTTTTAAAACGTTGGCGGGGTGGGGGGTAAAAACAGAAAAAAGGAGCAAGACCACACAGAAGTGGTAGTTTTTATCAATATTTATCGATTGCCATGGTTGATCCTTGATAAACAAATTAGCTTATTTATTTAAACAATTGCAAAATACGCGAGATATCGACACAAAACAAAAAACTGGAAATTTTATTAACAAAATGCAACATTTTGACTACAATAAAATATCCATATGACCTTTTGTTGAACAGAAAAAAAAATGTTAATTTAATTTATTTGAACGGTCAAAGATGAAACAATCGCTACAAATCTCAAACGATGCGTTTTGATAAAATTTTCATTTGTTATATCTTGACATTTTTTGTCCAACGCACCACCGTTTTCGTTAAAAAGTCAAAAAACATCAGATAATGAAAAATTTTCTTTAAAAACCATTGTTTTAACAATGAAGCTTGTGTTTTATATTTTTTAACGTTACTGTCGTGTTCAGCGCAATTTTTCCCATGAGAATAGTCAATGGTGTTTTACATTTCTTACCAAAAAAAATTACGACCACCGGACTATGTGGAAGTAATTTATAAATGACCCAATGTTCTGTACATTTTATTTCGACCTCATGAAACAATTCTTTAAATTGCGTGTAAGATTTACCCAGTCTTACATTTTCCTTTAAAACACCACCTCCCTACAAATAGCGATTTAACCCCGCAAGTACCAGAATCCATTATTTTAAAGCATCAATCATTTTTTTATCCACCTACATTCCTTTATGTTCTCCATTTTCCTGTTTTTTTTGCCATTTTGATGACTGAATATGATAAATATCTTGCTGGGCAGGTAATTTGTTAAACTTCTGAGCTGACAAAAAACAAATTGTTCTCGGAACAATATCAGTTAAAACCCGTCCTCGAAAAAATGTTTTAAATAGTTCAAGCAATGCAGGAATAAGTGACAAGGTAGCGCAGTGTAAAGTTGGAGTCTATTACACTTAATTCACGATTCAAATAAGTATGTAGGTAATCAGAACGTTTTACCATCGCTAGAAAATAATCTGCTGAAAGTCAATCCGATAAATGCTGGACTTTACCACAGAAAAAGCTGGTTAATTATAAATTAAACACTGCTTTTAGATGAATCAATCAATATATTATAAATACTCTACATATGTTTCGGCTTATTAGGCCTTTATCAAGAGTATTACATAGTGAAAACTAAAGTTTCCGACGTGCTTATTCTAATTTATACCTAAAAGTATTTATGTCTTAATCTATTTATGACCTAATCTATTTAAGACTTAATTTAACATCCTTAATTATGGGAATGTTTGGAGTGGACCTAAACTGATTATATAATTCAATGGATAGTTCTTAGCAATTTGTTTATTATAGGGGTATTCAAGAAATGTTGTTAGTCATTCGTGGTACAAGGGTTGTACTTGAAAGATTTTTGATTTCTAGTTGTTCTAGCAGATCTAAACGTTTACCTTTTCTTTCTGAATGAAGTAAATTTACGTTATCAGTATCTATGAAATGGTTGTTTTCAATACAGTGTGTTGACATTCCTGTATTTTAATTATTATTTAAGATTGATTTATTGTGTTCTTTTACCCTGTTCGCAACGCTTCTACCACTCTGACCGATATAGACAGCATTGCAATCTTTACAATTAATTTTATATACACCAGATTAATCAATTTTATTTAGTTTTTCTTTGTTATTAACCAAATGTTTCCTATATTTCTTTTGTTCACACTTATTGTAGAGATACCCAAATTATTTAATAAGCCGAAACATATGTAGAGTATTTATAATATATTGATTGATTCATCTAAAAGCAGTGTTTAATTTATAATTAACAATTATTTTCAAGATATTTCACAAGGTACCTACCACAAGCTCAGTTCTGTGTATTAAAAATGCGAGCAACGCAAAATTAGTGGTGTTTTACAAAAGGTGTCTACTAAAGTTTAAGAAGTGTTCCAATCATATCTGGTTTATCAAACAGTGTTTAGCGAACGGTTTAACACCTAAACACATGAAGATTCGGTGCAATCATGAGTCACACATAGCACAAGAGGCTGTTAAATCAACTTACAAGACTTGGCTACAAATGGAGGAGAAATACTGGTTTTCCAGAAGAGACAACATAGGCCTACATTTAAAACTGATACAGAATTACTCCATAAAGAAAATTACTTCGTTTTTGAATATTTAGACCGTCAAATAGGGGAATCCGTACAAGAAATAGTGCATGTTCTACAGCAGAGACAATTAGCCAAAATTAATAGTTTAAAACAGGAAAAAAGTAATAATATCGCAGTAGCTAGGAATTCTCCTCAAACTGAGGATCATTTCACATTTTTTGCCAGAGTAAGTAACTTAACCAATGTTAGTTTTTCGGACCAAGTTAATGTCCATCAAAAAAATGTGGCCTTATTACATGTTCTCCAATAATTCCTCCCCAAACGTTTATAGACCATCTGTGTTGGTTATCAACTTGCATAAAAAAGTGAGGATTTTCCGAAGCATAATAATGGAAATTGTGCCTATAAACAAATCCATTTTTATGAAAAGTTACCTCATCAGCGAATAAAACATTATTGAAGAAGTTGACATCATCTTGCATTTTACCTCTGGCCCAATTACAAAAGTGTAGGAGCTTTTGAAAATCATCATCAGATAATTCCTGGTGCATTTGAATATGATATGCATGCAACTTATTTAATTTTATGATTCAACCGATAGACCGCCTACTTATTCCTACTAATGAACTCACTTCTCTTTGACTAACATGGGGATTCTCAACCGTTGCCAGCACCACAGAAAACTCATTTTCTTCGTTCACAACCACTGAACTATACATATAAATGGAATGCTAATGTCTATACCTATTTGTGTGTCAAATTGAATCTCGCGCAAGTATGGCGACCCCCGGTAGGGGCGCATTCGCAGTGTGCTGAAAGCCAGAGCCGGCTCTATTTTTATTGCAAGTGTTTTTAATTTGTCTTTTTTTCAGAAATCATCAAAAATATGCTTGCATAGATTGACATTTCATATATAATTAACGTATGTCTTAATTTTTATTAAAGAACATAAAAGTTGTCATAGTAGAGTTCAAAGCGAGATCTATCTCGTCTTCCGTGGAACATTGAAAGGTAAAAATGTATGGATTTCGTTGTTGCATAGTATTTGGCTTGTGTATACACCCCCTAAATTCGTCTGGCGATATCGGTGTCCCAACAACCCCTAGGGGTGAAAAAGCGAAAAAAATAGAAAATTAGATTTTTCCCTAGTAATTCTAAGGGTTTCCAAATTTTTGTTTTACTATGTATAATAATAAAGTTATAGCAAATTATATGTGAAGAAATTGCATTAGTTGAAGCGGATAATGGTTGTTATAAACCCATGTAACTTCCTTATTATGCATATATTCATTTTACTATTTTCGCAAATTCATTACAGTCCTAATTGTAGGTAGACGAACAAAAATTTTAGAAAATCGATAAGAATAAAAGTTGTAGCCTGTACTATCTAGATTATAATCGTTTTTTGATTTTTATATTCCGCTTATAAATAAGAAAGTTATAAAAGAAATACTAACCTGTTGACAGAATTCCCGCAGCACCCCTGTTGCAGCTATCGCAAGATCTGTCGATTTCCCTCTCACTCTCACTCGCTGCTAGCATAGGCGTAAAAGTATTGCCATTTAAATGTATCCATTAGAAACTTAGCCTTGATAATGTGATATATCACATAACAATAATTTAGGACGTAATTGTCCTAACAAAAATAAGTTAAAAATACATTAACGCAGATACTAATGACCTAAATTACATAGTTTTTAAAATATAAAATAATGAATTTTGGGAAGAAAAACTAATTTTATAACTAATAATTATTTACCCACACCCTTTACTTGTCTTAATAATAATAATAATAATAATAATAATATAGGAGGCGTGTGAAATGCCACAATAATAATAAGACACATTGATTATTTATAACCCAATTAAGAATAATACTAAACAAATAAAATTGATGTTGAAGTTATTACAAGGTAATACATTTTCATATTAATTGAAAAATGTACATTATAATAAAATACAAAAGTAATGATCTCAGAAATCATCATTTTACTAATATAATTCATCGTCCGTTTCTTCATCTACAACTGTAATTTTGTCTGTGTATCAATTTATATTTTTTGCACTGGCACCTCATGGTTGAGCATCCTGAAATGACATTTATTAAAAAACGTTGTTTAAACGATTTGCAATACCTTTACCTGTTTTACAATAACAAAATGACATTTCTGCAGTCAGAGTTGGCATTTGGCGATTTATTTGTCCATATAAGAATTATCTTCATTTATTCTCCAGCCGTACTCCAAAGGATTCGGCATATTAATAACTGGGTTTAAAGCACTGCTCCATATAATAAATTGGTAAAATGCTCTCAAACAGTGTTGATTCAAGGCGTCACTTATAAGGGGGCAATTTGTCTATACTGAATTGAGATCAAATTGAGATGCCATCGCAAAAAGTTTAATAACTACAGAAGACAAGCTGGCGATTTGCCGGGAGTCGCGGTTTGGTTGCCTTGGGGACGGTAGGCTCTTCGTCCTTGTCGCACACCCGGCACACCTCGTACCCTCTCTCTCCACTGTTTTACAAAGCAACACAGCCTTACCCAGCGCTCTTTGATTTCCTGATTTCCAACAAATAACATCAAATGTCGTCAATCGTCACCACCCCTCATGTACTATGCGACAAAGAGAGAACGAACCGTGTGAGAGGGACGAGAAGCCTACAGCCTCCCGCTGCTTATACATTACGCTTATGGAGCTTGTCTTCTCTATTTGTTAAACTCTTTGTGCCATCGTCGCCCTCAAATCATTAATATTATCGCAATTAGTGGGAGAGTAACATGCAAAACTTTTCCAACTTCTTAAATTTTGTTACTTCTAAAGAAACATACTTTTCACATGAACGCGATAGCAGACCAATTTGTTTCAAAGATTTTTCACGAATAATATGTTTTATTTTAAAATGTTGCCAATATTGATAGAATTGATATATCTATTATTTTCATTTGTGCTGTCTGCATGTAAACATTTACGTCAAGACTTTCTATAAAATGAAGTAAGAGAACCAGTACATCAGTATCCTTACAGCTTATATTATAATGCATTCTGCAAAACGTACAGATTGGGCTGATATGTTCAACAATATTCTAGTATCTGCCTTTTCATGATTAAAAGATAATAATTTCCTTGAATTAAGTGATTTTCGACTTTTAATCGGCAATTTAAATTCCGCATTTAATTCATTTTCAGTATTACTTGATGAAGACTCCATATTTCACAATAATGTTATAAATATATAACAATATCTAATTAAACACCACTAAAAACTTGTGATGAAACAATATTCTACACAGGAGTATGCATTCATATGTGAGAATATACAGCTTCGCGGGACGAGGTGACGAGCGGGAAGACGTGTTAAAGTGCGATGGAAAACGACAGAGTAGAGATAGATGCGACTGGGGGTTGAATTACATTTTTAACAACAACTAACAATTTTCTTCATAACTCGCTCATTTATAATCCAAAAGCAAAACCGAAAAAACTGGTCTAATCCAGATAGTATAGACTACAACTTTTATTCTTGTCAATTTTTTCAAATTTTCGTTCGTCTGCCTACAATCACAAGTGGAATGAATTTACGAAAATAGCAAAATGAATATTTGCGCGATAACAGAACTATGCTAGTTTTTAGGAAACAGTGTACGCTTTAAACAATACACATCTCTTACCTATAAATAGCCATAACTTTGTTACCATATATAATTTATCAAAAATAAAAAAATTGGCAGAAAGATGAGACATATATCTAATTTTTCGTTTTTTTCGGTTTTTCACCCCTGGGGGGTGCTTGGACACCGGTATCGCCAGACGAATTTAGGGGGTGTATATGCATGTTAGGTATTATATAATAAAGTACTCAGTACATTTTTACCTTTCAATGTTCCACGGAACATGTTTCTAGACGACTTTTTCGTGTTCTGAGTCTCTACTATCATGCTCAAAACACAATTATTGAATTTTAAATTTCAACAAGCGATAAACACACTAGAGGATTACTTGACGCCGGCTCTGAAATTCTGCACTAATCTAAGACCTCCCGCCATAGGAGACAAATCAAAGAAAAATTGCGTTGGCGCATAACGTCCCCCACAAGCATTCTGACTTAAGCTCCAACATACTTTTAAAACTAGATTTCGACTGCGGCGACGCATATCCCGGGAACCTTCAATCGCATGATTGAAGTATTTTGTTCACGCGCATATGTCTGTATTGGTCTTCCATTTATTATGTATAGTTCAGTGTTCACAACACGTTTTATTCTTTTACTTCCACATCCACGTAGTGGATTGGAAGTATAGTAATCGCAAAAAAATTTTCAAAAATTTTTATTCGTGAAATAGGTTTAGAATGTCATGAAACGTCAAGATTTTAAATTTGAGCGAAAAAAAAAAAATTTTCTGTCTGTCTGTCGGTCTGTCTGTCTGTAACTTTTTTTTTTTGTCCGCACGCTTTCTCCGGAACGGTTTAAGATATTGACTTGAAATTTTGTACACGTATATATTATAACGAGATCTGGAACTGGATTGTTTTTTGAGGAAATCCGGTGAAGGGTTGGGGGTTAAATAGGGGTAAATAGGGGGAAATAAGTAAAGCAAGCTTGTAAGAGTACAGAAACTTGAAATTCGGTGTATGTACTAGAAGTTAAGGCCTCAGATTTTTTTATAATATTTTTCAACCCCCACCACCCCTACCCCATTAAAGGGGTTGAAAAAATAAAGTTGAGATATTCATTTGAAATTTCGTACACATATGTATTATAACGATGTCTAGAATTAGATTATATTTTGGGATGATTCCGTTGAAGGGTTGGGGGTTAATTTGGGGTAAATAGAGGAATATACGTAAAACAAGTTGGTAAGAGTACAGAAACTTGAAATTCGGTGTATGTACTAGAAGCCAAAGCGTCAGATTTTTTAATAATATTTTTCAACCCCCACCACCCCTACTCCAATTTGAAAAGGGTTGATAAAATAAAATTGAGATATTCATTTGAAATTTTCTACACGTATGTATCTGGAACTAGATTATATTTTGAGATAATTCCGTTGAAGGGTTGGGGGTTAAATAGGGGTAAATAGGGGAAAATAAATAAAGCAAGCTGGATAAGACTACAGAAACTTGAAATTCGGTGTATGTACTAGAAGCCAAGGTCTCAGATTATTTATAATATTTTTCAACCCCCACCACCCCTACTTCATTATTAAAAGGGTTGATAAAATAAAATCGAGATATTCATTTGAAATTTGGTACACGTATGAATTATAACGACATCTGGAACTAGATTATACTTTGAGATGATTCCGTTGAAGGGTTGGGGGTTATTTAGGGGTCAATAGGGGGAAATAAGTAAAGCAAGCTGGTATGAGTACAGAAACTTGAAATTCGGTGTATGTACAAGAAGTTAAGGCCTCAGATTTTTTTATAATATTTTTCAACCCCCCCCCACCACCCGTACCCCATTAATGGGGTTGACAAAATAAAGTTGAGATATTCATTTGAAATTTCGTACACGTATGTATTATAACGACGTCTGGAATTAGTTTATATTTTGAGATGATTCCGTTGAAGGGTTGGGGGTTAATTTGGGGTAAATAGAGGAATATAAGTAAAAAGTTGGTAAGACAACAGAAACTTGAAATTCGGTGTATGTACTAGAAGCCACAGCGTCAGATTTTCTTATAATATTTTTCAACCCAACCACCCCTACTCCAATATGAAAAGGGTTGATAAAATAAAATTGAGATATTCATTTGAAATTTGGTACACGTATGTATTATAACGACGTCTGAAACTAGATCATAATTTGAGATGATGCCGTTGAAGGGTTGGGGGTTAAATAGGGGCAAATAGGGGAAAATCAGTAAAGCAAGCTGGTAAGACTACAGAAATTTGGGATTAGGTGTATATACTAGAAACCAAGGCCTCAGATTTCTTTCTAATATTTTTCAAACTCTACCACCTCCGCTTCATTATTAATGGGATTGATAACATCAAATTGAGATATTCACTTGAAAGTTAGTACACGTATGTATTGTAGTGACATCTGATTGAGATGACTGCATTGAGGTGGTAGGTTGTAAATATTGGAAAATAAGTACGGTAAACTAGAAACTTCATTTTTAACGTATATTGTAGAAACCAACTCCTCAAACTTTTCTATGACATCTACCCCAAATATTATTAAAATTCTATGACCAATAATTTCCACATACTAGAGTGCAAATATAGTCAAGATGTTTCCTTTAAAGTGACTTGGACGAATAATCTGGATGTGGAAGTAGTGATTCCTTAGGCAGCGGTTTAATTTTTTTTATATTCAACATTTCCAGTTTCCAGAAATCTGTCGAGAAGGTTTTGGAAGCTGCTAACATTAGGAATCCTTCTTTCAGGATAACGTTGCTGATAAATTCTATTGACGAGTAAACATTTTCTGTCTGACTCGCCCAAAACAAAAGTCATGTCTACAAGTTCCGCTTTATTAAAATTCATATTGTAAAATTCCAAATATTTTAAATGTAATACAAATTGTAACTAACGACCGATAAGTGTGATAAATACACACTACGATTTATAACAAACTGAAGTTTTATTGCTTGTCGAATAACAAAAACGGCAAAAAAATGTACGAAAAAACATTATAGTAAAGGACCTGTTAAATATTATTTACTCATTTCAATGTATTGGAAGAAATGGTCCCACTAAATGGCCTCATTTCAAAATTGCATATAGACGTGTGCCAATCAAAATGGGCAACACGTCGAACACCTATTATACATTTTTCTAATGAAGTATTTGAGGGAACCTCTTTTTTTAAGTGTATTTTTAATTTGACACTTATTTATTTATAAAACGAAACTGGTTGCAATTAGCCATAGGAAAACACTTATAAAAAATGTTCGTTTTGCATTTCTACATCATACCGTTGAAAAATATACAGGGTGTTCCATTTGAGAAAATTGAGAAAATTCAATTAAAAAGTTCTTAATCGAAAAATAAATTTTGGCTATCCTGTATAGTATTAGGAAATGAAAATGATTCAAAAACATTAATTATATGTCTTGTAACTGGTGTTCACATTAGTTTTCCTTAAAACCCATAATTGTGACTGTGGTGATTTCTTTAATATCCATCTGCAGATTGTATTATTTCAACAAAAAAATTCATTACATCCAAGTGGTTGGGAGATATGCAATGCTGATATAGGAATAAATAGAGCCTAGAAAGAGTCTTCCAGAAATGTACTGGCATTCATAGTATTCCATTTAAAAAAAGGCACTTGGTCCTGTAATTTCGTCTTGGCTCGCCCTGTATGTTCGAAAATAATTTCCAGTTATAGATTTCTTTATTTAGTTTACTTGCAATTTTTTTTTAAATTCCAGCTATCGTAGATATCGAGGTGCGACGCACTATTGCCCTACCCTGTATTATAAAATTTCCGTCGAAAATTTCCAACACAAGGTGTTCTAAAATCTTAGTATCGTAAGTAAATTAGTAAAACCCACAAATAGAAACTGAGAAGATAGGATCTAAAAACAGTCTTTATAGCTGTATAAAATAAAGACGTAACTAGATATGTTATCGAAAGATGAGCAAAGCCTAGTGTGATAAGTTGTATTTTATGCGAAAAGGTGCATCATGCTCTCTGATTTGTGTAATGTTTGTAAGTGGACTATCACCAATTTTAAATTGGTGGAATTTTTGTAATGTAGCTTTGATATAGTCCGTTAGTGGCGTTATGTCATCTCAATAATGAGTATCGTGAAGGATTTGAGATTAGGTGCATACGCTTATGTTATAACACTACTATGTTTATTTGCAACTTGACACACTGACCAAGAATGTTCGGACAGGTCTACTTTTCTTCGAGACGATCCCATACAAACCTTACGGAAAATGACTCAGTCAATTTGTTTGAAATTGATATGTCATAATTTATGAGGTCCTGATCAAAAGTTCTCGCACTATATAGCCGGAGATATTTAAGAAAAATAGGAAAAAAACATAATTTTCAATATTATTTTATTTAACAAAAAGCTTTCCACAATACAAATTCTATATAGTAAGATAATTTCCTTCTAGGCAATTTTGACTCTTGGTTCTATTCTACTATGAAGAGATGGAAATATTATGAGGCTTATTTTAGTGCTAATAAATCATTTAACCCAAATTATATAACCGAAGAATGCGAATTTAACTAGATTTTGATTTCTTATAATGCGTTAAATTATAGGGAATAAGGTGTCCTGATATCCGGAATACATTTTTGATAAATATTTATACTCCCAAACCGGCATCAATCTTGGAAATCCTTCTATTATGGTTTGTAATAAACTCGGCTAGGGTTTACGACTTTAATCAGAATTTGTTGATGTCGTGCATGAATCTGGTGGCCAAACCGGAATGTAATAACATTAAAGTTACAAAATATAAAACATGCATTCTCGTTTCGAATTCGGAAAGCTACATGTAGTAAACCCACACCACAAGTGTGAATATAGACACATTTCTAGAGCTAAGTTGTCGTCATCCGTAGAATAGGGCTATTTATATGAATTTCAAATATTACAATTGCTATAACTCAGACAATGTCAAAGGGCATAGTGGGATAAGCATATTTTAACCTGATAAATGATGGTCGAGCGGTTAAGCTTTAGCATCTAGATCGAATGTGATTATTTTAGCTGCCGATCTTAATATAAATTTTAGTGACTTGAAATCCAATGCCTCCAATTGCTAAAATCCCTGTTAACTTCTTTTAATCTTAACATGCATGCCAATTCACCCACTAAAATTTCCCAGCACTCAGCTACAACCATCGAGTAGAGATCTGTAATGAACAATATAGGTACTAATATCTTCTATATCTCCTGCTTGGTCATCCCAGCTGCTTTATCAGACCACAAAGCAGTATATTGTTCATTACCAGATCTCTTGGAATGCTTGTCAAAAATTGAAACATGGCCGTTTATATAGTAGGACTAATTATAATGGGTTTTATCAAAACTGCCTTGGGTACAACTGGGAGGATCTGCTGAATAGAGCAGAGCTATTTGATGCCTTCTACAGGTATCTTAAGCATGCATCCAATGGAGCCTTTCCAGTTCAAAAAATTGAACTAAAAAGTAAAAAACCATGGATATCTAAGGGTATAAAAACATCTGCCAAAAATCTAAGATCTCTTCACTATATAAGAAAATACACCAACGAAGAATTTTTCTTTAAAACTATAATGAATACTGTAATATCTACAGAAAAGTCATTAAACAAGCTAAAGAGAAGCATTACAAGCCAGTAATGGGGCAAAATAGAGCTGGGCTATTATAAACAAACTTAGGGGAAAAAACCAACCGCATGTAACATCGTCTTTAAACCCCAATATTATAAATAACTACTACTGTTCAATCGCAAGCAATCTAATGGAAAACATAATTCCAACAAATGACCCCTTGAGCTACCTTGGATATACAATCATAAGACCTTATACCTATATAGCACAAGTATCGACGAACTTAAAGAAATTATAAGCGACATTAAAAATAGAAATCTCTGTAAATATATTCGAAAATCTACCAGACTCGGCTCTTTATATATTAGCATCTCTAATAAACGAATCGTTTGAATCCGGAACATTTCCATCTTTTTCAAAAACTTCGGTAATTATTCCACTCTATAAGGGCGGAGAGGTAGATAATCCATCTAACTACCGACCCATCTCACTAATCCCTACATTAGCAAAAATTATCGACAAATTACTTAGTTACAAAAAGTGTTGTAGAATATTTGTCCTCCTGCAACCCACTAAGTGATCAACAGGTTTTTTGTTTGTCTAGTCGGTCCCCATTACCAGTTTTTTTTTATGACATGAAACTGATTACACCCTGTATAATATATAAACTTCAAATCGGCGAAGAGTATAATGTTTACCCTAATTTGTTGTAGCATTAGTCAAATTAAAGATCACTTCCAACAATATTTAATAACGCAAATGTTGTACATTGTTTAATTTTATTCTGTATCGCTCTGTTTTATAATTAATGCATGTATGCATGTTTATACATATTTGTTTGCTATAAGTTGTGTTGTGATTCTATCCTGTAATTGAAAATTTTTGTTTACGTTGGGTAGCTGTATCAAATAAATTAATTAATAAATACACGAGTAAGTTCAGTGATCAAATATTTTATTATTATTTTATTACCTATACTATTCGTGTCAATTATTAGGAATTTCCTGTCACTTTGTGACAAAGTTACCTGTACTATTTGCTATACTACACAAAACCAGGCGTCGAGCTTTGTCAAAGACACATAGAATATCAAATTTCTGATTTTTATAAAGGAGAGCTCTCCAACTTCCAAACGCACGTTTCTTTTCACGCGTCTTTTTCGCTAAAGGTAAATAAAACAGTCAAGCCGTACGGCAACTAAGAAAATATTATTCTGAAATATTATCCCCATAGAGGTGAAATAATGTTTCTTTTTATTATTTGACGCTCAAATATTAATGTGAAAAATGTACCTACATATAAACGTCTGAGGAACTCTTAAAGTAATGTTTTCCTTGTCTTTCTGTACACTGCTGTCTATTATAAGTGGACCACTTTAAATGTGTTGGAATCCAAATTTGTCTTAAAGGAAATCTTCATTTTATGAAGAGTACTATATGTGTAACAAATGTAATAAGGGGTTAAGAAATTAAAATCATTTTTCATAAATCGCGCATTTTGTAGAAAATTGGGATGCCAGTCAGGGCCCTGAAAATCGCAAAGAAATCGGTTCAATGTGATATTAGAGAATTTTTGAAAGTAAATACTTTTGTATAAATTTATAGGTTAACAATAGCTCGTGTCAACCACAAGAACTTTTTCGGCAATAACTATAAGATATTATGTATTTTGAAAATCGGAATAAGTTTATTGCAAGTTAACTACCCCAACTAAAACCCCCAGGAACCAATAACGCCGAAGCCTGGGAATATTCAGTACCTTCAATGTCAATCATCTTATTAGAAATGGCACAATCGCGGGGTTAATTACCGGTAACGGCATAAAAAGACGCCTTCTAAGTGAATATTTAAATTAGTTAAGGCGCAGGTAGATTCAAAGATGTTATAGCTGCTCCAAAGATTCTCAACCTTACTGTACAATAGATAGGAAACGAGTAGGTTTTTTCCTTAATGATACAAATCAGAAGAAATTTAATAGTATTGAAACATTTAATATTAATAGTCTAGGCTATAAGCTGGGAAAATAAGTGAAAATATTACAGAAGGTGGAACGGAAAAATATTTTTTGCATGATGTTTTATGGACCCCAGAAGTCATTCGTGACTAGATAACTACCTGCCAACGTACCCCCTTTACCCCCAGAACGCTAAAATTGTCCCATTTCTACCCCCCAATATTAGATGTTATCTGATTTCTTCAAAAAATTGAAATTAAGCTTCGAAAATGGTATCTAGGAGGTTTTTTGGGTCGCTGATTACGAATCCGAGGTCGGTTACCCGGAAAATTCAACCACAGATCGGAAAATCGTAAAAAGTTGACTATTTGCTAGTTATTTTTCAATCTTTTTATTTTTGACTTCAAAGGGGGTTTTTAGGGTCGCTGAACATGAATCCGGGGTTGGTTGTCTATAAAAATCATCCGGAGTCCGGAAAATTGAGAGTGGTCGGTCATTTTATAACAACTTTATCAACTATGTACTTTTTACTTCAAAAATGTCTTCTAGGGGTTTTCTTGGGGCGCTGATTACGAATCCAGAGTCGAATTACTTGAAAAATCATCCAGAGATCGGAAAATTAACTACGACAAAAAAAATATTACTAAAGTTAAAAAGGGATATTTTTTCAAAAATCAAGAGAAATGAAACTCATTAATTTTTTTTATTTTCAAACAATTCATTAAAGTTTAAAGACTAAATTTTTTATACCTGAAATTGTACCGTGAAGATCATTCCTTGGTAATGTCACATGGGGTCGTAAAAACCGCTGCCTAAGGAAGTAACTTTAGAGGAAACATCTTGACTATATTTGCACTCTAGTATGTGGAAATTATAGGTCATAGAATTTTAATAATATTTGGGACAGATGTCATAGAAACATTTGAGGCATTGGTTTCTACCATATACGTTAAAAAGTAAGTTTCTAGCTTGGTCCACTTATTTTGCGCTATTCACAACCTACCACATCCCACCCCTTCAATGGAATCAGCAATCAGATGTCGTTACTATACATACGTATACTAACTTTCAAGTAAATATCCCAATTTTATCTTATCAATCCCTTTAATAGTGGAGGTGGTGGTGGTGGTGGGGGGGGGGTTCAAATATATTAGAACGAAATTTGAGGCCTTGGCTTCTAGTACATACACCAAATTTCAAGTTTCTGTACTCTTACCGGCTTGCTTCACTTACTTCCCCCTATTTACCCCCCCAAATCCTTCACCGGATATGTTCAGACAATCCAGTTCCAGAACTCGTTATAATATATACGTGTACAAAATTTCAAGTCAATATTTTAAACCGTTCCGGAGAAAACGTGCGGACAAAAAAGTTACAGACAGACAGACCGACAGATAGAAAAATTTTTTCGCTCAAATTTAAAATCTCTACGTTCCATGACATTCTAAACCCATTTCAAGAAAAAAAATTGATTTTTTTTACGATTACTATACTTCCAATCCACTACGTGGATGAGGAAGTAATTTCGCGAGTATAATCAATAAAAATGACAACCCTTAATGTAAACAAGCTAACGGGGCAGTTACAAATGGCTGCGAGATCAAATTTGATATCCATGGTCAATTTTCTATGCGGGTGTTCAGAAACTTTCTTGCCAAACGCACGCATAGGAAGCAATTTTGAATAAGATAATTTATGTCAAGTCGACGTAGAAACATCTTTAGAATTTGAGGTTTTTATTTGGAAATAGCGTTTCTGAACAACCTGTATAGAAGTAGATGTAGTAGATTTTTTAAATGTATCAATTTCAGCTTTCATCGAAGATGTCACAAAGGCCTTCAAAACTTTTTTTTAACCAACCTTCTACCTCTAATAATAGCCAGAATAACAATATATAATTTTAAATACTATAGTGTCAACTGCAATAACATTTTAGCTACAATGGATTAGTGATGGAAAACAAAGTAAAACCAATTGTAATAGATCATAATGATTAACATAAAGCAGCAGCTTCCAGAGTTCAATTTTTAATGAACGAGGATTTTGCAACACTAACTAGTGTTATAAACAGGCACTAATTTCACGACACATTAAGCTTAGTTTTGGTCCCACGAGCCGGATAAGAAAAATATATAAACACATAACGTTACAAGACAAAGTAAGGCAAAAGACTGCATAAAAACGCAACGAAGCAAGGGAAGCTCTAGATCAATGATTTCAAATGAACATCATATTAATGGTTATTTTACAATTCCACAAGAAATCCTCTTCTCTTGCATTAAATGAAGTTTTTACATCGTGGTAGATCGTCCTTTTTCATAAATTATATTTTGCAAACTTTTTACAACCAATTAAAAATTAATAATGGACGAACCACTCCAAAAAATTAATGCATCTACCCGGACGTTTCACTTCTTTCTATTGGTGGTTCGGATTTAATCTAGACGCTTGTTGTGTTCGTTGGTAATTCCGTGGAAAGACTTGGGATCAGCGGGAACATTAAAAGCGGCATCGAATACCGTGATACGGGCACTGAATGGGCCCCACAGCAGCAATCAATAACAGCACTGCTATCGTTTGACTCAGATTGGCACATAAATATTTACTCGAAACATCCCCATAATATGTCTAATGCATCGGTGAATAAACATGAAATATTCTGCGCCCCTTTCACGGATATCCAGGAGTTTAAAAGCGTATCAAGATTTTAAATATTTATTCTCGTGAATATTTTAAAAATTGCAATGATTTGTTGTTTTTACTTCCCTCACATACCGAAGGGAAGTATTGTATTCGATAAAAAATCACCATCCGAGATTTTTTCGGATTTACACGTTTCAGATCACGTAGATTACGAAAATATAGGTTTTTCAATTCCATCAGTCTGTCTGTCTGTCTGTTGGTGCATTAACTAAAAAAACTACTTGACGGAGAAGTCAAATTTGGTAGGTAGCTGACACACTACCAGCGAACAAATGGTTGAACTTTCACTGGAAAATATACAGGGTGGGCCGTCTAAAGGGAACAACTAATGAAGAAATTTTTTTTTGCTCAAATATAATATTTCCACTTTTCATGACATTCTAAATTTATTTCATAAAACAAAAATTTCAAAAAGAGATTTGAAACTTTTATCCAAGAAATTTTGTTAAATTTTTTTTAAATATATTTTTACCAATAGAACATATGATGGAAAAAATGTTTTGCTCAAATTTAAAGTTTTCACGTTTCATGACATTCTAAATTTATTTCAATAAAAGAAAAATTCAAAAGCAAAAATTTTTTGAAAATTTATTTGCTATACCTACCAAGAATAAATGGAAAAAACATTTTTTTGCTCAAATTTAAAATTTCCGCGTGTTGTGACATTCTAAATCTATTCCAGAAACAAATTTTTTTTAAATGTTTTAAAATATGTTTACTAATAGAATGTATGATAGAAAATTTTTTTTGTTCAAATTTGAAATTGCCACGTTTAATGACATTCTAGGCTTATTTCAGAAAAAAAATTCAGAAGCAAAAATATTTTGAAATTTTTTTACTACTGTACCAAGAATAAATGGTGGAAAAAAATTATACCCACACTACTTGCACTCGGTTTCATCCTTCCAGATGTTGTTAAGTGGGTACCATCCACTTAACCGTGGGTAATACTTCACTGGACCCTTGCTTTTCGATGCACTTTTAGCCATTATTACATTTCAAGATGTGACCGAGTTATTCAGATTCTATTCACCACACTTTATTATTAATTATTAATTTTGCTTCAGTTCAAACTTATATTGCGTGAAGCAGACTTCTTTAGCCACAATACCATATAAATATTTTATTTTATTCGTTCAAAGTTTTTTTATCAAAAAATACTCCAAGGTCCTTGAAAGTCGTGGGTCTATGAAGTTCTACATTGTTTATGCTATAATTAAACGCGAAGGTATGAGCTTAGTTGTGTAAGACATAACGTTGCATTTGGACACATTTAAGTTATTTCGAACACACCAATCAGATATGTTAGAGAAGCTGTTTTGTAGTCCGTCATGAAACTTATAGTCCTAAAATGTTTAAGATCGTCTGCGTAGAGTAGCGAATATCTTCCACAATATCATTTAAAAAGAGATTAAAAGGCAAGGGCCCCAGAATTGATCCTTGCGGAACATCAGATGTTGCCAGGTACTCGACGGACCGAAACCCACAATAAGCGACATATAATTTTTTTTCCTAAAAAATAGGATTGAAAAAATACCAGTAGAGAATGGGAGATATTGGAACAGGACTTTTTCGCAGCAACATTTCGTGGTCAAAAGTATCGAATGCCTTAGAAAAATTTGTGAATATTACGTCAATTTGCAAGCGTTTATCAGTGGCAGAGCGCCATGTAACAAAACTGTGCTGATAATTTGGCAGCTGATTTTTAATGCTAGGATTGATCATGAAGTAAAATTTGAAAATAATAATAATAATAATAATAATTGAACCCAAATTTACATATATATATTTTTTACATCGAATAGGCTAAATACAAAATACATGCACTTGATTTCACTAGGAAATTGTGTTCTGCTTTAACATTTTCCTAAGTATATTTACATGTGATATGGGTTAATAGTATCACTTAATATATTAATATTTAATAACTAGTATCTAAAAGCTATTCTATTTTGGTATATATAATATATACATACACATAAATTTTATATACATACATACATATCCCTTGCAGAGATTGCATATTGTGGAAAATTGTCCATCAAAATACTTAAATTATTAATATTTTAAATAATCGATGCTGGTTGTAATAAATAGAACATGTGTTTGTCTCTAAAGTATATTTCAAAAGCCACATCGTTTCCATGGTTATAAATACGAGACAGACGATTGGAGAATTTTACGTTGGTGCGAGTAAGAGAGTACTATGCCTACTCGCACGTGCGAGAGAGAGCGTAAATTAAAGGTTCGTTGTTAGTAAATATATACGCAAGCTTTTTGTAAAATGAAATGATTTATTAACAAATTTCCTTGTTTCATTGTCACGCAAACACAGTTCTGTTTATTGCAAATACAGTCGATTTAAATTTAAGAAACCAAAATTTGCTTATTCAAAATTTTTCAAAAAGAACTGCTAGATGTCGGATTAAGTTATTTATTAAGAATTCACAGCTTAGATTCTCTTTTGAGCATCCAAATCCTTTATTTGGATGCTCAGGGTGTGTTTAAGCACTCTGATCCTGTGTTATTTTCCTACAGCCCTTATAAGCTGACGACACGATAACCGGAATAATAGTCTATTTATTTTATACATCGAAAAATTAAACCAGTAAAACGGTCGTCTTACTTTGCAATCGTAAGAGAATTAAATAAATAATCTTGTTCGCAGTAGTGGTTCAAAACATTAACATTTTATTGTCCGCCCATTACCATTCTCTACAAGATTTTAATTTCAGTTGCACGTAACAGATATACAAAACTGTAAAATACGTTTATCGCTTCTTCATTTCGAGTTTAGTGTGATTGTTAAGCGCTTAGTCAAAAGTTGTTTAATCAGTTTTACGTTTAAGTTTAAACTACCGTTAAATCGTTTGATTTTACTCCGTGCTTTATACTCAACTAGCAAAATGCCCTTACCCTCGCTACGGGGTCCACTGAAAATCATAAGATGACTCAAACTTAGGCCGCCATACTTCATGCACCACTTTGAATTTCATAATTTTCTCGGGGGCCTGAAATAGGTTTAGAATGTCATGAAACGTAGAAATTTTAATTTTGAGCAAAAACATTTTTTTACACCTTTTATTCTAGGTATTAGTAATAAAAAATGTTTAAAAAAATTTCCGTTTGAAAATCATTTTTTTGAAATAGGTTTAGAAAGTGATGAAACCTGGAAATTTCAAATTTGATCAGAAAAAAATTCCGTCATATATTCTATGGTATAAAAATTTTAGAAAATTCTTTGACAAAATTTTCAAACGATTTTTCTTTTTGAATTTTCTTTTATGAAATGGGTTTAGAATGTCATGAAACGTGAACATTTTAAATTTGAGCAAAAAAAATTTTCCACCTTTTATTCCAGGTAGTATGAAAAATTTTCAAAACATTCTTCCATTTGAAATTTTTTTTTCTGAAATAGGTTTAGAATGAGATGAAACGTGGAAATTTAAAATTTGAGCACAATAGTGCAGTAAAAAAAGGCCAAAAAAATTAGGAGATAGGTATAGTCTGGATACAGCAAGATTATGATTTTATCCTGTTTGGGGTATCACTGGGAGTATATTACTAAGTTTTGGACCTCGAAAACCTTGTGCTACTTTTTTTATAAGCAATTAAATTTTTTTTACTGCGTTTTTCGAGCTTAAAATGTGAATAACTCCGGCTCTATAAATCGGATCGGGGCAAATGAAAAACCAGTCTCTTTGTAATAAAATTGCCAACAAATTGTCGTTAGTTTCAATCCTCTGAAATAACTACATGACCCACAAAACTGAAAAAACGAGAAAAAAACAGTATTTTTTTCATATTGGTGCCCAAGACCATCAACTAGACCAATTTGCATCAAACTTTCAGAAAATATACTTTTTGATGTAATAAAAAGACTATGAAAAGTTGTTGTCAAAATATTGAACCCATTGGCCAAAATTGCATTTGTTATCTAAAATTTGAAATGCCCGCCATTTTATGCCATTAAGTTCAAAATGAAAATTTTTTTTTACTAAACGTTGATCTCGACGCCAGCTTTCTAATGCAATTAAAAATTTTTTTTTTTTAATGTAATTTTGGTTACTTTCTTTACATTTGTTTATAACTCAAATAACAACAAATGCATTTTTTCGGCCATTTTGAAAAACAAATTAAAGTTTTTTATCAGATCTGGTAGAAAATTTTGGGTCCTTTAATTTAAAAAAAGAAAGTTCATTTTTGTTAACGTGAACTCGAGATATTTAACTTTTTGTATTTTGGTCAATTGTTAATTAACAAATGCATATTTTGTGCTAAAATTTGGACTGTATCATTTTGAAACCTACTCATTTCATACGATAAATTTAAAAAAAAATTAAGTTTCATAGAAACTTATTTCCAAGCATTATAATATAAGTATTGTTAATTGAAGTAAAAAGTGATTTTTTTAATTTTTCCATAAAGCTTAGTTGCAAAATGCAATAACTTCCTTGTTTCTTAAAATTCGGAGGAGTTTTTTTAAATACGTTATTTTTTCCGTCGCAGTGCGATCATCAACTTAGCTTTTTGTTAATAATAATAATAATAATAAATATTTTAAATTTATATACAAACCTATTTTACCTGCGGAGCGAATAGTTACTTATAAATGAGGAGAAATGTTTACATTTTCTTTCTCGTTCTTATTCCCCACCAGTTCCATTCCTTACAGCTTAGATCGGTTGCCGTGCAGTATTGTCTGTTTACATTTTTATATTTGAGAAACTGTAAATATAATTTAATACATGTGTGATACTAAGGGGGCACGTTTAGGGTTAGACCGCTTGGACATGTTAACAAGTACGACACTGATATTTCACGTAATACAAAATTTAATAACAAAGTCTAATTGTCCACACGAATGATGCAAGTAAATAATACAGTCTTAATATCACCGAATAAATTTAGTAAAATAAAGGAACTAACGATCCGCTACCCGCTAGCCCGCAATATTCAAATCTTAACTCTTTCACAGGTAATTATAGAATGCCTTTCTGCCCCGGGCTAGCTGATTTCGTTTCGTTCGCCCTAAGCGTGTTCCTATGCCCATATAAGGAAATACATAGAATCTTAAACTATTATTGGTTGGGATAAGTCAACCTGAATGTTTACATTAACAAAAATAATAAACAGTCATAAGTACTAGTGAAGGGTTCCTAAGAATCATAGGCGTGGAGAAATTATTTTCGGTGCCGCCGACATATAAATTAAAAATGTCTTCAAGTGAAAGTGAGATTATTAGGTGTTTAAAATATCATGAAAGTTTTGTATGGGTGTAATCTAATAAAACCTATGGATTTAGGTGATTTAAGATTTCATTGTTTCCAAAAACTTACATTGAAAACCTTCCACTCATCGAAGAAGCTACAAATGAACATCTATTGAGAGTGTATCTTCAAATACACAAATGGCTGGAATATGAAGAAATAGATCCACGATTGTTTGGTTGGGAGGATACAATTAATGGTTTAATGCCTATTACAATGAGAAAACAGCCAATACCACAAGAAATTCTTGAAATTCTCGCTTGTGAATGTAAAGCCGGCTGTAAAGATCTGAGATGTCGATGCAGGAAGTTCGGACTACAATGTACAAGTTTGTGTGAATATTGTGGAGACATTAATTGCAGGAATTGTACAGAATGCACTGTAGTCAGTGAAGAAGAAAATCGTGAAATTGAAGAAGACAATATAGATGAATCAGACATACATTCAAGCTGTACCGATATATCAGAATCGGAACCCCAAAGCGACTGGGAATGCTTGCAAGTTAATGTACCCGATCTTCGTGTTCAAATTCGTGATAAAGAAGAAAATGGTGAACAATTTTTATTTGAAATAGATTCAGAGAGTGAAACTGAATTGTACACATTACCAAGCAAGAGATATAAAATACATTAATTGCGATTTTGTAAATTTATAAGAATAAAAATGTTTATTTTTAAATAAAATGTTTTTACCATATTATTAATCCTCGCCTTTAAAACTTTTTCTAACAAGTATTTATATTACAATATTTACTATTTCCTTTTTTAAATAAAACTTAAAACATTATATTTAGAAGACAATATAAATTTAATCTAAGTATTCATATTTATATAGAAAGATTTTTAAAAAATTATACAGGTTTATACGTTAGCAATCGTTGGTACATGTGTACATATGAATTTGGAAATAAAAAATACTCATTTGCATTATTAACAAAAAACTAAGTTGATGATCGCATTGCGAAGGAAAATATAACGTATTTAAAAAAATAAAATCAGTCGAATTTTAAGAAGTTTAAGTTATTGCATTTTGCAATTGAGCTTTATGAAAAAATGAAAAAAATCACTTTTTTTCTCAATTAACAATACTTACATTATAATGTTTGTAAATAAATTTCTATAAAACTTATTTTTTTCTTGAATTTATCATGTGAAATGTATTGTTTCAGAATGATACAGTCCAAATTTTCGCTCAAAATATGCATTTGATTATTAACAATTGGCCAATATGCAAAAAGTTAAATATCTCGAGTTCACGTTAACAAAAATTAACTTTCTTTTTTTTTAATTAAAGGACCTAAAATTCTCTACCAGATCTAATAAAAAACTTTAATTTGTTTTTGGCCGAAAAAATGTAATTGTTGTTATTTGAGTTATAAACAAATGTAAAAAAAGTAGCCAAAATTACATTACAACAAATTATTTTTATTGCATTCGAAAGCTGACGTCGCGATCTACATTTTGAAATAAAAAAAATTCATTTTGGACTTAATGGCATAAAATGGCGGGCATTTCAAATTTTAGATAACAAATGCAATTTTGGCCAATGGGTTCAATATTTTGACACCAACTTTTCAGCGTCTTTTTATTACATCAAAGGGTATATTTTCTGAAAGTTTGATGCAAATTGGTCTAGTTGCCGGTCTTGGGCAATAAAATGAAAAAAACACTGTTTTTTTCCGGTTTTTTCAGTTTTGTAGGTTATGTACGTATTTCAGAGAATTGAAACCAACGACAATTTATTGGCAATTTTATTACGAAGAGACTCGTTTTTAGTTTGCCCCGATCCGACTTATAGAACCGGAGTTATTCACATTTTAAGCTCGAAAAACGCAGTAAAAAAAATTCAATTGTTTATAAAAAAAGTAGCACAAGGTTTTCGAGATCCAAAACTTAGGAATATACTCCCGGTGATACCAGAAACAGGATAAAATCATAATCTTGCTGTATCCAGACTGTGCAAATTAAAATGCTTTTTTTACTGCACTACAAAGATTGCATTATTAAAAAAATGTTATAAAAATTTTTCTTTGACAAATTTTCAAATTTTTCTTTTTGAATTTTTTTTTTTAATGAAATGGATTTAGAATGTCATGAAATGTGGAAATTTTAAATTTGAGCAAAAAAAAAATCGAGGATTGCCAATTATGATTTTTAAGAAAAAAATTATTTCTTAACTAATTATTCAAATGATGGATAATTAAAAAAACGGTTATAAACAATAAGATAATGTTTTTAAGAAAAACATTTTTAATTAAAAATCATAATATTCTCAAGACAACAAAACTATACAAAAAAAGTTTTAATTCTAAAATTAGTCAATGTGTTTATAAACAACTTATAAACAATTGGCATAAAACATTTTTTTTAACGTTAATGAATGTCTTTCTTCAATGTAAAAATAGTAATATGATACTGAATTTGAAAAAAAAAAAAATACAACTTTACTTTGGTTTTTAATTTTGTTTACTTTAAAAAATTATAATAAACAAAATAATCAATTTTTAAAAACTTTTGTAATGTGATCTTGTTAAGTATATCTATAACACGGGCTCCCAGAAGCGAAAATTTAATAGGCCAATTATTTAGAAAAAAAATCTCCAATGATAACGGAGGTCCCATAAAATTTCGTTAGTTAACAATGGCTTCACTCGTTGAAAAATAAACTTTAACATTTTTTACCAACGGGACCTTTGAAATGTTATGAATACAACATAATTTTTTCAAATTTTTTAATTGACATTTAATAGTATAAAAAAATGATTTTATGTGATGTACTCTCTTTTGAGGCGACGCTCGCATCCTGCAGCGGCCGCGCGGAACCCTATTTTCTGCGTGAAATTAAAATGGTAAATAATGGAGATAGAGTTCGGGAGTTGGGACTTTTTTATTGGAAATTTCCTCCTCTTTAAGAATCTTTTTTCCGATTTCCGTTATCGCTTATAGTTTTTGAGTTATAAGCGAAACACTAAATGCCATTTTTTTCCATCTTAATTTGTTTATAACTTTTGCAATTTTTTATGTGCTAATATCCAATGAGCTATCGCATCATATTTTTAGGAGCTATTCTAAGAATTAACACCTTTTTGAACTTGTGAATTAGACTATATCAGCAATTTCTTGCTCGCTGATTTCCGGAGGAGTATCAGGAATATAATCTTCCTCACTATCACTCATTTTATTGCAAATAATATATATTAAAAGTAGAATATGCCAAGTGTGACGTTTAAATCGTTAAATATTCCGTTGTTTTATTATTGGTTCTATGGAAACAGCAATAGAATTTAGTGATTACGCCAAGGTAACTTTGTCAATTTGTCGCATTTTTACAAAATTCCCTAATTGCGAAGGGCGATACAAAAAAATTTCTATACCTATATCTTGTAAAACTCGAGACTAAACTATGTTTTTTTACTCGTGTGGTTTATAGCACTGGCCTTCGGCTCGTACTATAAACGCCCCACTTGTAAAAAAACAGCATTTTAGCCACTTGTTATATAAAATAATATTATAAACCTTGAAACAACAAATTTTTTTCTAGAAATGCAATAAAAATATTGTTAATACATTTTTCCATCAATAGGTTTTCATCCGTAGTACTGTCTTTGTTGGTGAATCAAAAAGGACATACGTGCGATTATTATCCTGGGGTTATAGGCGAGCGGTTCACCCCTAAAAAGACGCTTAGAAATGCGAGTTACCGACTAAATTTTTTTAATAAAAGACTTCTACTTGAACTTTTTCAGCATTGTAGAACATATTTTTCTGATAATTTACGTATTTTTTGCATAATTTTTTACGCGGTCCTTCAATAGTTATAAACAAAAATGTTGTACAAAAAATGAAAACTTAATAAATCGCTCTGAAAGCGTTTTCTATAATAAAAACCGACCAAAATAAACACTTTTTGTCTCTTGACTTTTTCTCTAAAAATGCACGGTTTCCGAGATATGGCCAATTTTTCAACAAAAAAACGCGAAAATAGGCGACCTTTCGGATTTTTTTTCTCAATAATTTCTGAATGCACAGTAATTCTGTACACGCCAAAATAAACGGCAGTTCATCTACTACAGGTGTGATTTTTTGTGTGTGGAATTATGCTCATTAAGATTAATTAAAATTGAATTTAGAAAAGTACCATTAAAAATCAAAACAATAACAAAGCAAATAACATGGCGGCCGGGGGTTAGGGAAGCAGAAGCCGTGCGTCTGCGCAGATCACGCGCACGCGACCTACTCAAATCCAAATATTTTATATTTTTGATTGATTTCACATTTTCATTTATAAATATGCGCATTGATCATAATAATAATATAATATAATTGAATAAGAAATGTAAAAATACATCAATACATCAATAGAATGAAGTTTGAGTGGTTTTTAATTAAAAATATTCATTATTTTAATTCATAAAGTTACAAGGCGTTTTAGCTTTATATATTTTTAATTAATGATGTTGTATAAACCACATTTTTAATAAAAAGATTTTTCCTATTTCCAAAGTCATAAAAAATTTATAGGAACTTAAAAATTTTGTTTAAATAATATCTTCGTGTTCTTCTTCAATAATATTTAAAGCTGAAGTTTGTTCATTAATGTTTGATGTCACATTTTGACATTCATCGGTGCATGCACATTCAGAACAGCATTTCAGATTTAATGATGCGTAAACTTGTTCGATTCGTGTTTAATTTGAGTAGGTCACGTGCGCGACATCTGCGCAGACGCGCGGCTTCTGCTTCCCTAACCCCCGGCCGCCATGTTATTTGCTTTGTTATTGTTTTGATTTTCAATGGTACTTTTCTAAATTCAATTTTAATTAATCTTAATGAGCATAATTCCACACACAAAAAATCACACCTGTAGTAGATGAACTGCCGTTTATTTTGGAGTGTGCAGAATTACTGTGCATTCAGAAATTATTGAGAAAAAAAATCCGAAAGGTCGCCTATTTTCGCGTTTTTTTGTTGAAAAATTGGCCATATCTCGGAAACCGTGCATTTTTCGAGAAAAAGCCAAGAGACAAAAAGTGTTTATTTTGGTCGGTTTTTATTACAGAAAACGTTTTCAGAGCGAGTTATTAAGTTTTCTTTTTTTTACAACATTTTTGTTTATAACTATTGAAGGACCGCCTAAAAAATTATGCAAAAAATACGTAAATTGTCAGAAAAATATGCTCTACAATGCTGAAAAAGTTTCAAGTAGAAGTCTTTTATTAAAAAAATTTAGTCGGTCCATGCTGTTTTTATGGGGGTGAACCGCTCGCCTATTAATAATGATTACTAAAACATATTTGCACCATACATAGGTAGTTGGAATTATGTCATCAGATTAATTTCTGGGTAGTATTCATGTTAATAAATATTGCCTAGCAAGCAAAGTACAATAATTTACATATTTTTATATTGTTGAACATATACCCATTACAAATATTCCCATCAACGTTATCGTCGACAGAATTAAATTCCCCCTGTTCACTTTTAAAGGGCAGGAAACTGCGATAACGTCCCGATTCGTAAAATTACAAACGATGGCATATCTTTATAAAACAGGGTTCTTGAAATTTGACCTCTTTTCCACGGAGTTTAAGTTTATTCAGGACGCTGGCAGGGATGCTGGGAGGGTTTCTTACACCCAGAAGAGATGATCTTTTTTCGCATTTCTTTGTAGCATGTCACGAAACTTTCTACTGCGTTGAAATAGATCATCGTGTCATAGTTCCAGCAATATGGCTTTAAGAAATGTAACAAAATTGTTAGGAAATTTAATAAAACGTAGATAGTTTGTAAAATTGTACGACTATCATGATGCATCAATTTTGTAATTTTGGCACAACTGCAATGTATTAAACTAGTGAGGAATAAATCAGTATTGCTGACTGGCAGGTATTATTCAACTGTTAGTAGTCTAATTACTAATTACAGAATACGAATACGTGAGGTGTCATGGGAAAATACTTATAGAGAGTGTTCCTTAATGATGTGCTAATATTTCAGTGTGTGATTCCTGCTTAAATTTTTTGCTACAGGGTGTTGAATTTATTTTTAATCGTTATTCTCAGAAAGTATTTTATATATTATTTTTAATTTTGGTATGTGTTAATAGGATATATGATATATTTTAATAAAAATTATGAAAATATTTCCTCGTGCAAAAAATGCCGTGCTTTATCAGTATTTAAAATATTATTTACACAGCAGACATATTTTCCAAGATATAATATTGTTGCGACTTTTCCACCTTTTAGGAAACACCCTGTATGCATCCGTGGGTTCTAAATAATTTCAACAAGAGATAATCACCACTACTTAACACTTTATTTAACAATTTACTGACTATACAATACTTCAAACATTCAAAATAACCTCACTTTTTACCGAACGTGTCACTTCTAAAATGAACTTCTTCTTATTAAACTTCCTCTTCCTCGCTGGTAATCGCGCCTTATATACTCCGAATTTGGCTCTCTAGATCCATCTAGAAGCAATCAAGAATCTTCTCCAACAATATTCCAGAAAAGTCCATTTTATTCTGACAGGTTCCAGTCACAATTAGTAGGCATAGGCGTATCATCTCCAGTTCCAAGGGGGTGTAATTCATAACAATATATTTAAAAGTGGTATGGTCAAAATTTCCTTAAAAAGCAGGACATTTTTCAATATAACTTGAAAACATTAATGCATGCCTTCGAGATGTGGACCCTAAGCAAATTAGATGAAAACCGCTTGGCAATCTTTGAAAGAAAAACATTAAGAAAAATATTTGGCCCCATTCAAGAGAATCAAGTAAAGAGAAGCAGATACAACCGTAAACTGTATATGAAGATGCTGATATAGTAAAAATGATAAAGCTAGGATGATTAAAATGGGCAGGGTATGTACTATGAGTGAGCGACAAAAACCTACAACACGAATACTAAGCAAATTCCGATGGAAATCGAGGAAGAGGCAGACCAAAACTGCGATAGATAGATGGGGTAGAAAAGGACTTGAGAAGCACTGGAGTGATCAATTGGAAACACCGAGCCCAAAATAGAGACGGATGGCGGAGAATCCTTGTAGAGGCCAAGACCCAGTCAAAGTTGTAGCGCCACCGATTATGATGATGATTACAGTTAATGTACAAGTTAAAATACATTTTGGCCCTGAATAACACATTGTAGTCATAAATTAATACAGCACTGAGGATGGTATCCAACATAGCACTAAAACTTCGCTAATATTTTCACCAAATAAACATATTTACAGAGATGAGTTCTTATTTAAGAGAAAGATCAATTTTCTTTGTACTTACTTTATGAACCATTGAATCTATTTTTATAATGAAATAAAAACGTTTGTTGCTTAAGTTATCTAAACCTTTTCATAATAATAGTAATTATTCATGACGTTATTAAAGCACGAAAATCCCCCTAAATCCGACTATGATGTTTGAATTCGCTGATGATAACTGGTTACGACAAAGATCGACCGATGGATCTCAGCGGAAGAGACAAGGACAGATCGCTAGAGAAGTAGGTAGAAATTTCGTAGTACAGGCATTTCGAACCAACTTTCTCTAAATGTAAGGCTCACCAATATATTATAATATAATATAATATATAATGGAAGGAAAATACTAATAAGCAGTCTAAATATATTTTTACACGATTTACATTTATAATGAGTTTTTATTACTGTCTTCCATTTCCAAATATTATGTGTCTATTAATTATTATTAATCTAATATAAATATTCTACAATAATATTACGTGTTCTTTTGTCAGTTAGCTATAACATATCAAGTTTTAAAGTTAGAACATTGCATCTATTTTTTCAATCTTTCATTATTGACAAGATTTGTTACCATCCCTTACCGCTCCCTTGAGTTGCCGCCTAGGTGTGACGTGCCGTTTGCACCCCGAATTCGCTCAACACTGCACGATATCGTCCGTGATTTCTTAGGAAAGAATGTTTATTTCCTGCAATTCTAGCAGTATATATTTATTTTTGTACCTGTTTCGCATGTAACGAAATATGACCAACATATTACTACGGAAACCAGTAAAAGCTTTTTTAATAATTGATATAGGTATCCATAAAAAATATATCAATATTGTCCCGCAGTACACATAGGTATACGAATTTGTGAGATTCTTAAATAAAATCTATATGCAGGGTTCGCTATTTAAAAACCCATACGTACGTGCTATTCAATTTCTTAAGGTGGCCATTCCCTAGAAAGAGACATCCGATAGGAAAATATTTATTATTTCTGGCCATAACTTTTTTTCTCTTAGTACGTTGTATTTAAAAAACTATATGAGTACCTAAGTAGATCCATAACAAGACTATTACTATGAATTTTCACTCAATAATTTCGGTGGTTTGCAAAATAGCTCGATTTAAATTTAAGAATTATGTTTTTCTTCATATTTCCTAGTTTTAAATCGAGACATTTTGCAAACCACTAAAATTATTGAGTGAAAATTCATAGTAATAGTATTGTTATGGTTCTACTTGGGTACTCTTATAGTTTTTTTAAATGTACGTAGTAAGAAAAAAAAGTTATGGGCAAAAATAATAAATATTTCCCTATCGGATGTCACTTTCTAGGGAATGGCCACCTTAAGCAACGATTGTGTCCAGCACATCAAACTGCATTTTTAAATTCTTTAAATGAACATACATAGAGAATAATAATAAATGCACGAAAAAATCAATAAAAACAAAGCAACCTCAATATCACCTGAATGTTGTAATTTTTTTTTATCAAATAGAGAAGGAATTAGTTAATGAGATACCTAAATCCCATTCTACTCATATGGAATATCTATAGAATAGTAAGAAAATGTATAATTACTTAATTTTCCTTTATCCGGTTTTGGAAACAGAAGTACAAAATATATTACTGTCTTTGAAAAATCCCAAGGGTACCGACCTATACAATAAATCAGTAGATATGTACAAAGAAAGTATAAAATATTTATCTGGACCATTAACTTATATAATTAATATTGTTTGTAACAGGTACGTTTTCAAATAAATTAAAAATGGCAAACATTATTCCACTGTTTAAAGCTGGTGATATTCAGGACGTATCCTGCTATAGGCCAATTGCTTTACTCCCTATTCGAGCCAAAGTATTTGAAAAAATTATTGCCTTGAGAATAATTAATTATCTAGAATCGCATAATATTCTTATTTGGGTTCAGCAAAGGTAAACATACTTCACAGGCTGTTTGGGAGCTTTCATTAGCGAGGGCTTTGAAAATGTTAACTCAACATTAGCAATTTTTCTAGACTTAAGCAATGCATTCGATTGCGTTTCCAAAGAAACTTAATTAAATAAATTAGAATTTTATGGTTTTAAGGTTGCAGTTCATAAACTGATTTATCAGACAGATATCAATGTGTGTGTTACAATGATAAACGTAGCAGTGGAACACGTTGTGCCGCAGGGTAGTGTACTAGGCCCGCTGCTATTTTTAATTCATATCAATGATTTACCTAATGTTCATTCATCATAAGCAGTACTTTTTGCAGACGACACTACTTTCGCGGAACATTTGAGAGATACTGATACTAATGTTGTTGATCTCCAAACCAACACTTTAACCAAGTCTTCTCGTTTAATGCTAACAAATTATGTTTAAATACTAAAAAAACGCACACATTACCTTTTTCCACCAAAAATAATAACCCCAGACTACAAAATTGTTAGGACTAACATTAGATAACAGATTAAGTTGGCATCCACATATAGTCCAGTAGGTAAGTAAAAAATACACCAAAATCTCGCAAAAAATGTTGTCTGAAATTTTTCTTCCGTAACTGTTAATGTGAGGAATATATATCACAAAATCACAAAAATCTGTTCTGGGGGTGCCGCGCAACCCCCCCCCCAAAAAACCACCCCTTCGGTGAAAAAAGCCTTATTTTCCTGATAACTCGTTAACCGTTGAAGATATAAAAAAATGCTTATCATAAAATAGAAAGCTTGACTAATTGCCTAAAAAAAGTCGTCTTGTAGTTCTTTTGTATATGCCATGGGTTTAGCAGCATGTTAAAGTTAGCCAAAAAAAAAATCCAAAAAAGGCTGCATATTCAATTTTTTGATGATATTTTTTATTACAATTTTTTAACTATTAAATGGTTAGAAACAATAGTTATGATATATAAACTGAAAAAAAAATGTTTGAGTTAAGTTTTCAAGATGTTTGGGTCTTTTTTCAAAATTTAGGAAACAATAAAAAATTGGCCAAAATTTGGCTTACTTCAACATGCTGGTAAATTTGTAAATGTGAATATTTTTATTCCTAACTTTTCTGCATTAAAGTACTACCTTGAACCTTGAACTAAAAGATAATGCAGTTATAACTTATAGTGCAAAAAATCAAGAGGTAACTATATTATATTGTTATTTTTATACTAATAGATCAACCATCAAAAACGGAAACACAAAAGAGTATTTTATATCCCCTTTAAAACCCATTTTGATTTTTCTTCCTACCATGTTTGGTTTTCGAGCAATTCAATTTTTTCTATAGGCCACGCGCAAAAAATTTCAAATAAACGAAAATTCGTGCGCATTAAAAACACAAATTTTGCAATTTTTTTCAATATCGATTTTCTCGAAAACCATGGCATATACAAGAGAATTACAACAGGACTTTTTATAGACAATTAATCACGCTTTGTTTTTTATAATGAGCAATGTTTTTATGTCCTCAACGGTTAACGAGTTATCAGTAAAATAAGGCTTTCTTCACAGAAGGGGTGTTTTTGGGTGGGGGGCGGGGGGGTTTGCGCGGTACCCCCAGAACTGATTTTTGTGGGATTGTGATGTAACAGTTACCGAAGGAAAATAGATAACATTTTTTGTTGTGGAAATTTTTATAATTATTGGACTAATTTTAATGACCTAACAACTAGATTATTCAAAAAAGTATATACCATCAGACAAATAAAAACAGACGTAGCAATTATTGCATATCATGTTTTGTTCCATAGTGAAATGGTATATGGTTTGATAAACTGGGGTACATCCAACCAAGTACATAGTACTTTTATTATTCAAAAAAAGCAATTAGAGCTCTGGCTGGTTTGAGTCAACTTGTAAGTTGCAAATGTTGGTTCATAACATTTAATATATTAACTTTACCTTCCGATATTATTTGCTGTAATTTACTTAACATAAAGGAGAATTTGGACGAATGCAAGAAATGGCGAAAATTATGAATATAATACTCGAAATCGCAATGATATACAAACACATTATTAGAGATTAGAGTCAACAAGAAGAAACAATTTTGGTATTGCTCTATTTAACTCTTTGCCTCAAGAACTGATATCTTTACCAATTTGAATCAAAGTTAAGAAATCATCTTTTACTGCAATGTGTCATAATTTAAACATGTTTATTTATTTATTTATATTTGCCTGATAAAATACCACACTACCACACTAACTCCCTTTTAACTGTACCCGCTCTCATTTATAATTTTTTCATCCCCCAAATCGGCGTTCCTCCTTTAGTTTAAGTAAGGCTTAAATTAATTTGTTTTACATGATTCTAAATCTGTATCTACCTACATAGATCAATTTTTAATTGTAATTATTACACGAAGATAAAACCGAAATGTGCGTTGTTTTATGCGATATCCCAATTTAAACACTTGAATAAACTATGATCATTCGGTAACCGAAGCACAGCCCATCGCTACTTCTAAATTTACACAGACCGGATCTTAAAATAATATTCATCCTTATCCTTAAATACGAAGTAATAAAACCCAACTATCCTCAACGTTAGATTGAAAAGCTATAAAATGGTGAAGAAATCAATAGAAAGGTCTTAGTCTGTTCCGGAGATGTCTGAATATGCAGAGCATATTCCGTGAATTATCGTGTCTGGGTAATTTTCTAGGATCGGGGATTTCGTATGAATGTTCAGCGACAAACCTTGAGGTGAGGAAGGCTTAGTCTCCGATATTGAAATCATAAATTAGCGGCAGCAGGATCGGGGGGTAAGATCAAGATTTCGTTCTATTCAATCATGTCAGAAGTTCTGCAATTTCTCACGGATACGACCAAGATAAAGATGTTTGGAAAATATCATTAGTTTCTATCGCTTTGTTTCCGTCTGAGCAATTTGCCTCAGAACAACCTTACACAGCAGAATAATTGCTTCGCATTATCGCTTAATATATCTCAAACCGATTGGCGTCTTACTTAAGCAATTAATATTCGAAGATTCTGTACAGTGTTACAGGTAATTTTTACGTACAGTTATTTGTTATTAATAATAATAATAACTTTATTCATACTTAGGTCATATTGAAATGAATGTACATGGCAAATAGATATTTAATAGCATACAAAGAAAAGTAACATGAATGTAGGATATTAAAAGATTTTAAAAGATTTACATATTTATTTCAAAACCAAATTATATAATCTCATGCAACACAACTAAACTGTGTCATAACAAGAAAAAGAGAAAAATATGTAACTGTAACAAACTAGTGTACGAAATAAATACGAACAAACATATAAGTATATACACATACATATATAAAGTGGTGACGTGCTTTCGGTTGTTTTCCCGTGTAGTTGGTAGGCTCCTGTTGGAACCATGGTTGTCTGAACACCGTTTCGGCGGAATCTCATCTGCCATCTTCAGGTTCAAGCTGAAAGCTGCCTGCTGCTGCTGCTGCTGCTACTGCTGCTCCTCGTTGCTCGAACTGAACTAGTTCATAGTAGCCATTGAATGTAATAAAACAATATCAGCTGTTAGACAGACTCGTGTAGTTATAGGCAATCTTGAGCTATCAAACATTTAATAATTGTGAGCGCAAAGAACGTTACAATTAAGTTTAGCATAGGTATGTGGAGGTAAACACAATTACATCCACAAGGACATTTGCAATAGAATGCGACATCAGTTCGGTTTTCAGAGTTTTATTTAAATGAACATAAATATCGGGCCTATAAATAAATAAAAATTAATTCCGTTTGAACAATTAAACTTAAACTAGGTAACAGTAGGTATCTTTAAAATAATTCATATAATTAAACCATAAATTGACATTTATAGATATTGTTCAAAATGTCCACCATTTTTTTCTAGATACACAATTCGGCTCTGCGTACAGTTGCTTGAATGGCTCTACGCAATTCAGCCGGCGTTATTTCATTAAGAGCCCGTACAACTTTATTTTGCAGCTCTTCACGGGTATTTGAAGAAGTTTTATAAACTTTATTTTTGAGAGTGCCCCATACATAATAGTCGAGGGGTGTTAAGTCAGGTGACCTAGGAGGCAACCTGATATGACCTTGATTTGCGATAAGGCGTTCACCATGCAAGTTGTTTAAATATTCCATCACTCTTCTGGAATTATGAGGGGGAGCACCATCTTGTTGGAAAAACAGATTTTGTAAATAGGCAAGAGGAAGTAAGTCAAGAAATTCTGCTGTCTGGTTTTGTAAAAAGAATAAATATCGTTCGCCAGTAAGTGTTCCATCAAAAAATATGGGTCCAATTATTCGATCTCGAAGTACTCCAAGCCAACAGCTAAACTGAATATTCTCCCGCCCTACCAACCTCGGATTTTCTTGAGCCCAGTACCTAGTATTATTTCTGTTAAACATACCTTGGTTCGTAAATCTACTTTCATCTGAATATAAAATATGAAAAGGAAAACCTGGGTTTTGTTGTACTACATTTAAGAACCAGTTGGAATATACTAGCCTCCTGTCGTTATCATCTCCATAAAGATGTTGGTGTATTTGGTATTTATAAGATCGAAACTTATGTTTCTTTAAAATTCTGCAAACCGAAGACTGACTAATGTCTCATTCCATTGGCAATTCCCTTGTTGATGTTGTTGGGTGTACCATCACAAATCCTAATACATCAATTTCTTTGTCCTCACTTACAATAAATGTTTGATGGTCATCTTGTCGATTGGGTTCGTTTCTTAATTCTTGTTCCACTTTGGCAAACAAGTGTCTGCTTGGATGACGTCTGTTGGGATATCGTTGCTGATACAGTTCTGCAGTTGCAGTTGAATTTTTGAGACGCTATCCATATATCAGTAACATATCGACCTTTTCATTTCTACTAAAATTTTTCATTTTCTTTAATTTTTACTCAAAGAAATTTCCGCAACGCTTTATTTTGTATCTGTCTGACAGCTGATATTGTTTTATTACATTCAATGGCTACTATGATTTTTCCAATGTTATTAGATTACCAGATTTACACAGAAATGTGCCATTTTAGTTTCCAAAGCCCACTAATCTATTATCTATTAGCCGCATGTTTCTAAAAGCTTGGTTGCATTGTATTTTGGCTGAAATCTCAAATATTTCTGAGCGGATTTTCAAAATTTTGGTATCATTAGATTCGTATAAAAATGAGGTATTTAAAAATGTTGGTGAACGATTAAATTCCCATTTAAAAAAAACCGGGTTAGTGGGAAAAATCACATTTAAAAATTTTAAACGCCTCTAGAGAATTAAGTAATGCAATCATATTGCTCTTTTTATTTTTATAGTAACGTAGCACACAAACTAAAATATATTTTGGGCACCACAGCACTCTGGATTCAGAAATAGATTTTTTAATACAATTTTTAATGTTTATCAAAAAGTGACCAAAATGGATGTATTGTATTCAAAATTTCCTCTAGATTCCAAAAATGCAAAAATATGTAGGGTGTTCTATTTAAAAATCGAAAGTTGTGGGCATTTCCGGTCAAACCGGATGTGCACTAAACTTGATGTTTTATTGAAAAGATGGCATTTTAGTCGTGTAATAAGACCTCGAAATTTCAATTTTCTATTCCAAATATCTTAGGAAATATCGGGGCGAGCGCAATTCGTGACTCACCCGATATAACCATATTACCTTATCTGAATTTGGTAAACTTATAGGTACCAATCTTGATACAAAATTATCTTTCGATGTCCATATTGAATCTGTTTGTAAAAAAAAATTAATCAAAGCTTATTTTGCAATTCTACAACTAAAAGATGTACTGAATGAAAATTATCTATTAAGGACATACTATGCATTGGCTTATCCACACATTTGGTATAATATCATTTGTAGGCGTAATAGTAAAGAGAACGTGTATTTATAGTACAAAAAAGAATTATTAGACATACCTATAACTTGTTACGCAGAGAAACTTGTTGTTTTTTAAACTCAAAAATATTCTAACTACATCATGTATCTACATTTTAAAAGCTCTAGGTTTCACTAAAAAAAAATCTAGAGTTATTTAAGACTACATCTGCAAATCACGCTTATAGTACAAGGCATGGTCAATTATTATCAATTCCTAGACACTACAACAAAATATAAACATTCTCCGTTTTATAGCTGCATATTTTTAAATAACAAATTGCCGAATGAAATTAGAGACATCGTGAATTATAATACATTTAAGAAAAAAAGTAAAACTACTTCTCACAAATTCTTTCTATTCTATAAGTACCTTTTTATTTGTGGACAGGTTTTCATATTTTATATTTATTTACCATATTAATATTATGGCTTTTATGTATGATTTTAATATAGTCATGTAATGGTCTCATGGTATAGTTTACCTCTTAGTTTGCATGTTCGTATATGAGTGTCTGTATATTATTTTATTTTATTAGTGTATCTTTGTCAATGTATTTTGTAACTTGTTGACTTGCCATATATATTAAATATCTTAAAAGGCTAATAAATGAATAAATGAATACTCTTTATTTTATTATTTTATTTAATATTTTAAAAGCCACAAGTCATACACCCACCACACCCTGTATCATTATAATTGATGAAAAGGTGTCTATCTGAAAATGTAAATTTTAAAATACTGCCACCTACCTACTATCTACTTCTATTTCCTATTTCATTTTAAACATTATCTTTACATTACTTTCTTTTCCGTGTACCCCCCTGTATAAGATCAATTCGGGGATTTAGAAATATTGTTTTGCACAGATGATTGATCCTTTTGGTGAGCCCAATATAGATAAAGCAATACTATCAGCTCCTAAGATTATTTACCCAAAAAAGACATCAACGTGAACCGGATGTTCGGATTCAGAACTGAATTCCTATTTCGTATTGACTAGGCGGAATACGTGGAAGAGAACACTGCAATTGTCCGATGTGTAAATAAAATTTACTCTAGATTTCGGAAATAACTCATTTAATGGATGACTGTTGAAAATATTTTAACAATAGTATTCTTCATAATTGCCCGTAAAGTGTCATTGCTCTTTACATTTCAAATTTTCAGAATTAATTGGTAATTAATTGTAAAAAAAATTAATAAAGTACTAAATCGCATGTTTACGATTGTTCAAGACTGCCGTTTTCAGATAATTTTAACAATAGATTTAATATATTTTTAATAATAGTCATAATTCATTTTTTCATCCCCGCGCCCCCCTCTTTACCTGGCACAAACCTACACCACGGTTGTGGGGAGAGGGGAGAAATCGACAGAACAAGTGTGGAATAATATAATAACCGCTTGCTCAAGTGCTCTTAAAACCTCTCGCGCTGTAAAATTAAAGTAAAATAATAAACTCTTAATAAACATAATAATCTAATAAATAAATAAGAATAAGTGTGAAACGTTAAGTTAATGTGTATGCCAGCTCCGTCACAGTCCACTGTCTTGAAGCCAGAAAACAAGGAGACCTCCCAACAGTCAGGTCAAGACAAAGGTGAGTGCCAGGCTTCATTTCCAACGGCAATTTTAGCCTTTAACGGTTCAACGATCGATAATAATTAATAAACAGCAGCCATTTTCGCTTTTCAAATGTTAAAATCATGCTTAAAAGCAGTCTATTTAGAATAATGCATTGAAATAACTTTTTATTTCCATTTTGGACCCGCCATCTTGAATTTCTTACTGGAATTTAAAACTGAAACAATTTGAATTTAATAATAGTAATCAGTAATATTGTCTAAATGTTATTTGTGGCATTATCTTAATTCTTTTTCCTTCTTTAATTCTTTAGGACTTCCTGCCACATGTATGTTTTCTTTTTAAGCGGTGCTCGGGAATCTACAAAATATCACAATTAACCAGTATGTTACTGGTAAATAAGCTCTACGCCTGTGACTTTTACGTCAAAGGATCAGTTAAAGGTTGCTTTTTTAAATAAACAACACAAATAAGTATAAAAACTTGAAATATTTCGCAGACGTTTCGGAAATCTATTCTATTTCCTTTTTCAAGGTTTTTTTTTGAAAAATCTTTTTTGCTGTGTATGATAAATACACAGCTCTAAGAATGTTTGTTATATGCAATATCCATAGCAAAAAAAAAAAATTAAAGAATCCGCGATAATATTATTGAATGAGGATAGATGCGTGTCGAATTGTTCCGTAGATGTTGGAAAAACAGATTTTGTAAATAGGCAAGAGGAAGTAAGGTAAGTCAAGAAATTCTGCTGACTGGTTTTGTAAAAAGAATAAATATCGTTCGCCAGTAAGTGTTCCATCAAAAAATATGGGTCCAATTATTCGTTCTCCAAGTACTCCAAGCCAACAGTTAAACCCAAATCTTTCCTGAATATTCCCCCGCCCTACCAATCTCGGATCGGTTCGTTTCTTAATTCTTGTTCCACTCTGGCAAACAAGTGTCTGCTTGGATGACGTCTGTTGGGATATCGTTGCTGATACAGTTCTGCAGCTGCAGTTCAATTTTTGAGACGCTCTCCATATATCAGTAACATATCGACCTTTTCATTTCTACTAAAATTATTCATTTTCTTTAATTTTTACTCAAAGAGATTTCCGCAACGCTTTATTTTGTATCTGTCTGACAGCTGATATTGTTTTATTACATTCAATGGCTACTATGATTTTTCCAATGTTATTAGGTTACCAGATTTACACAGAAATGTGCCATTTTAGTTTCCAAAGCCCACTAATCTATTATCTATTAGCCGCATGTTTCTAAAAGCTTGGTTGCATTGTATTTTGGCTGAAATCTCAAATATTTCTGAGCGGATTTTCAAAATTTTTGTATCATTAGATTCGTATGAAAATGAGGTATTTAAAAATGTTGGTGAACGATTAAATTCCCATTAAAAAAAACCGAGTTAGTGGGTAAAAATCACATTTAAAAATTTTAAACGCCTCTAGAGAATTAAGTAATGCAATCATATTGCTCTTTTTATTTTTATAGTAACGTAGCACACAAACTAAAATATATGTTGGGCACCACAGCACTCTGGATTCAGAAATAGATTTTTTAATAAAATTTTTAATGTTTATCAAAAAGTGACCAAAATGGATGTATTGTATTCAAAATTTCCTCTAGATTCCAAAAATGTAAAAATATATAGGGTGTTCCATTTAAAAATCGAAAGTTGTGGGCATTTCCGGTTAAACCGGATGTGCACCAAACTTGATTTTTTATTGAAAAGATGGCATTTTAGTCGTGTAATAAGGCCTCCAAATTTCAATTTTCTATTCCAAATATTTTTGGAAATATCGGGGCGAGCGCAATTCGTGACTCACCCGGTATAAATGTTTAAAAGTGAATTATTTATTATTTGTTTGCTTACAGTAATGAAACATATTCTTTATAGGATTTTGCAAACAGCTGAAAAAAGCTATTCTATGAGAACTAAAAGAAAAACTATATGTAAAAAATATTAATGAAATCTTTGCATTCTTTCGATAACCTGACTTGGTTATGCTAGCAAATCAAAAATCCTAAAATAAATTTGTCTAATTTCTTATTTGACATTCTCATTATAATTTATTTTTGGTTTGCTAGCATAACTAGAAGTCAGGTTATCGAAAGAATGTAAAAATTTCATTAATATTTTTTACATATAGGTTTTCTTTTAGTTCTCATAGATAATTTTTTTTTCAGCTGTTTGCAAAATCCTATAAAGAATATGTTTCGAGACTATATGAAGTTACCAACAATGCATTTTCAATGTGAGCTCTTCAGCCGCCCGACCCCTGTTATTTCGTCCAAGAATTCCCACACAAAAAGAAATCCAAATCAAAAGAACGATTCCTCCATCTCTTACGTAGATTTGCCTGAATGTGGCAATACGACGAGGCAAAAGCCATCATATCACAAAGGAGTCTCCAGTGGTCCATTTCATACAATAAGCCAAGCTGTGTAAATTGGGTTACTATATTGTACTTTAAAATTGGACGTTACGAAATTACTTCTTTTATGAAAACGACGAGAGCAGTATTTTGCCGGATTGAAAAGGGCCCTTAACAGCACACGGTCCGAACTGATATGAGAAAACTCGAATCAAGTTGTTGATAGTGGCCATTTACCTTTAGGTCTTTCACTTTCGCCTTGCGACAATTTATGTAATGGACACGTGTTACACGGGGTACCTCAGGAATGAGGGGTCCTTTAAAATGCATTACAGTGTGAGGATGAACATTCCATTCCGTTTTACGGCTGTACAAACTTAATGGTTAACCCATGGCTTCACGATGTGTAAAAAATCGACCTAATAGTCCCCTGCTGTTAGGGTTTAAAGAATGACACTCGATTGGTGAGGTGCAAGAGGAGATCTCATATACTCTCCAAGCATTTTCAATCAGTGTATAAAATTTCGATTTTCAATTGAGAGATTCAGTTAAACACGTTGCTAACAGGATAAATCATTACAAAGCCTGTTTGTGATAGAATAACAACGAGACCGTGCTTGAATATTACAATACCAGTATACGAATATAGTTAACGAGATATGTTATGCGCTTACCTCAAATGAAAGTAGTCGATTATTTACCTGGCTCACCATTACAAGTTCGTTACCTGCTCATGGTTCATTCTTAATATTGCCGGTATCATAGTCGTAGGTTAAATGATATTTATTTACTTTTATTGAACCATTTATAAAGTTGTTCATTAAACTAACATTTATTATAAATAAATACGGTATTTTAAATAAATAATTTACATCATGCCTATAAATTAATACACAATATTAGATTTACTAGGAAGGTCAAAGTGTGCCGAGGTCGGTGAAAGACGCATGTTTCGTGGCTCCTACAGGATAAATCCGGATAAAGCGGCAACAAAACGCCGAAATTGTACTGGATTGAAGCGTGAACAATTCTGCATTGATTGATATAAATTTGTGCGAGTATGGCTATTTCATATAGTTGATATTTGATTAAATTATGTTGGTTGAATAAAGCAACACAAAATAGCGTATATAAACAACACGAGAAAAGTGTACTGCTTGAGTGCTTGACCGTAAAATCTATACCTGGATTCGTCCCTTCTTGAAGTGGGTGATATAAAATAGGGATGCACCGACTAGTGGCCGACTAGTCGGGAAAGCCGACTATTCGGCCAATTTTGTAGTCGGCGACTAGTCGGTGACTATTAGGCGACTAGTCGGCGAAAAAAATAAAACACCTTGCTGAATTAAGAGGGCGTTTTTAATAATATTTTAATAAAGTAAAGCAACGCATGTGTAAAATGTTGGAACAAAATTTAAACAAAAAACACTGTATTTCACTACATAGTACATACTACATGATACAAAATAAACAGTAAGCTTAATCTTGTTCGAGGGATCAGATACAGTATAGAAAATATTAAAACTAAATAAAAAAATACATTGTTCTAGTGTACATTACTCTATATTAGTAAGTATGTGATGTATTACAATACATCACATACCACAATTTTATATGATTGTTCATATTTGAGGTATTAGCTGCTTTTCCGCGGCCACCGCGAGAAATTAACGATTGGCATTGATTAAACTTCACTTTATTGCCATTGTCTCCTTTAGTTTCATCAAAGAATAACCAAACACGTGACGTTTTTTTTTTACTTGTTTTCGACATATCTATTTCTAATAGTTCTGCAGCTAAAATTAAATCCAATACACACAAAAACTAACCTTAAAACAACCGGCAAAGCAAACAATGTTCTAAGTGAAGTGAAGTAAACAACAAAGCAGAAAATACGTGTTCGTGACTGTTGATAGGTCCGTCGCGTCGGCCAGCGGCCTGCGACAGGTGACGAGACATGGCACGCGAAGTTTATCGAAGTCGGCGGGCAAAGAAATTGGCCGCGTATTTTGCTGGCATTTAAAAATAGTCGGCTGGGTCGACTAGTCGGCTTTATGAAAAGCCGATTAGTCGGCTACTGACTAGTCGGCAAAAACCCTAGTCGGTACATCTCTAATATAAAATAAGCAACAGCCAGCCAGATGTGTGAATGAAACAGATAAGTTTTTGTTTATGTAGCATTATCATTGGTTTATTTATATGTCTTTTTTAAATTTTAAACAAGAAATGGAGATCAAAATTGAAAAGATACTAAACATAATATATAGGTAATAAACATAACATATAGGTGATGAAATGGAAAAACTGTCCGAAATTGAAACCGATTATTTCAAGGAAACGACATACAGAATGAGCAAACTATCCCTTCGGACCTCTTTTCTCATAACGCGTAAAAAAATGTTACCGCGAGATAGGGCCCTTCCCAGCAACTCCACCGTAGATGGATATTTACTTGTGGAGCGGTTAATATAAAAAAAAGACAAAATAAAATATAACATAAAAATAAAAACTGCCAGATTCAGAGACAGAAGAAAAATAAGGAGATGACGATACGATAGATGGAAACTTAAAAGAAGCATGGAAACTGATAAGAAGCATCTCGCAAACACCTGCACCACACTCCAGCCGATGATGACAAATGGAAATTTAATAGAAGCATGGAAACTTAAAAGAATCATCTCTCAAACACCTACACTTCCCATCCTATATTCCCACCCCATGCGTCATGCGGATCTCGCTGCTGACAACAAGCCGGTATATAAAAATCCGAGATTTGGTTCCGGCACGCGGTTTGGCCGACCGTTGGGCGTGTTCAACGGACGACCAAGCTGCGTGTTGGAACGAACCTCCATAGATGCCCGGACATGGCAGCAATGCCCACCTTACGCTGACAAATCAATCAATCAATCAATATTCAATTTACTACAATAATTAAAGAGTGATTCTAAGAATTGTCAGTCGACGCTCATGACACCGCTGGTATTATGAACTATTGCTTTATCGTGTTCTTTAGTGATTTTCAAATTGACACTAGATAAACTAAACAAACTTATGAAAACCAAAAAATGAGACTATACTTCTAAAATAATATTTTTTTAAAATTTTTATTGAAAGCAGTATCGAAGAAAATGGCAAATATTAAAAAACACGTAATATTTTTATAAATGATCTCTGCCTAATAAATAGTGACTTGATTTATTAGACTTGAAACGTGACAACGTCGCACATTTGAACCTCAATTTTATGTGCCGGAGGTGACCATTTTGACCAGTTGATTTTGTTGTGGTTAGCGATTCTAACCTCGTGTTTATGCATAATTTGGCAAAAAAAATGGGAAACAGAAAGGGATGAACGGAGAAATAAGTGGCGATTACGATATAAAGGCTGTTTTTTATAAACAATCAGTTGTGGGGAATCGTACTGTCATTGCCGTAGTTAACCAAAGAAATGAAATGAGAATGTTGCAGTGAATATTGATCTTTTGAAAATGCCGAACAAGAGACAAAATTTGATTTGTAGCCAGATGCAGCAAATTCCTTATAAAAAACAACTTCTCGACTGGAAAAAAATCTAAAATGGGCAATGGATATAGTGTATGCCTCTTTTGAAAGGAATTAAATGCAGCATTTTTCTTATTTTTCCAGATTTTGGATTTTCGCATCAGTCGTAGATGCTAAGGAATGTCTATAGGGAGTTCTAAGTTTCTAGGTGATTAGGAAAAACAAAAAAACGTTTTTGCTAACCGACAGAACCGGGGATTTTATATTATAGATTTACCTCTATTTTCGGATTTTTATTTCTTAATTTTACTTCCACATCCACGTAGTGGATTGGAAGTATAGTAATCGCAATTTTTTTTTTTTTTTTATCTTGAAATGGGTTTAGAATGTCATGAAACGTCGAGATTTTAAATTTGAGCGAAAACAAATTTTCTGTCTGTCTGTCTGTCTAACTTTTTTGTGTCCGCACGTTTTCTCCGGAACGGTTTAAGATATTAACTTCAAATTCTATACACGTATACATTATAACGAGATCTGGAACTGGATTGTTTTTTGAAGATATCCGGCGAAGGGTTGGGGGTGAAATAGGGGTAAATAGGGAAAAATAAGTAAAGCAAGCTGGTAAGAGTACAGAAACTTGAAATTCGGTGTATGTACTAGAAGCCAAGGCTTCAGATTTTTTAATAATATTTTTCAACCCCCCCACCACCCCTACTCCATTATTGAAGGGGTTGGTAAAATTAAGTTGAGATATTCAATTGAAATTTGGTACACGTATGTATTATAACGACATCTGGAACTAGATTATATTTTGAGATGTTTCCGTTGAAGGGTTGGGAGTTAAATAGGGGTAAATAGGGGAAAATAAGTAAAGCAAGTTGGTAGGAGTACAGTAACTTGAAATTCGGTGCATGTACTAGAAGCCAAAGCATCAGATTTTTTAATAATATTTTTCAACCCCCGACCACCCCTACTCTATTATTAAAGGGGTTGATAAAGTAAAATTGATATATTCACTTAAAATTTGGTACACGTATGTATTATAACGACATCTGGAACTAGATTATATTTTGAGATGATTCCGTTGAAGGGTTGGGGGTTAAATAGGGGTAAATAGGGCAAAACAAGTAGAGCAAGCTGGTAAGAGTACAGAAACTTGAAATTCGGTGTATGTACTAGAAACCAAGATATCAAATTATTCATAATATTTTTCAACCCACCCACCACCCCTACTCCATTATTAAAGGGGTTACTAAAATAAAATTGGGATATTCACTTGAAATTTGGTACACGTGTGTACCATAACGACGTCTGGAACTAGATTATATTTTGAGATGATTCCGTTGAAGGGTTGGAGGTTAAATAGAGAAAAATAAGTAAAGCAAGCTGGTAACAGTACAGAAACTTGAAATTCGGTGTATGTACTATAAACCAAGGCCTCAGATTTTTTTATAATATTTTTCAACCCCCCAATACCCCCACTCCATTATTAAAGAAGTTGATAAAATAAAATTGAGATATTCACTTGAAATTTGGTACACGTAGGTATTATAACGACATCTGGAACTTGATTATATTTTGAGATGATTCCGTTCAAGGGTTGGAGGTTAAATAGGGGTAGATAGGGGAAAATAAGTAAAGCAAGCTGGTAAGACTACAGAAATTTGGGACTTGGTGTATATACTAGAAGCGAAGGTCTCAGGTTTTTTATAATAGTTTCCATTCCCCACCATCACCACTCCCTTATTAAAATAGTTGATAAAATTGAATTTAGAGCTGGTAAGAGTACAGAAACTTGATATTCGGTGCATGTACTAGAAGCCAAGGTCTCAGATTTTTTAATAATATTTTTCAACCACCCACCCCCCTTACTCCATTATTAAAGGGGTTGATAAACTAAAATTGAGATATTAACTTGAAATATGGTAGACGTATATATTTTAAAGACATCTAGAACTAAATTATATTTTGAGATGATTCCGTTGAAGTGCTGGGGGTTAAATAGGAGTATATAGGGGAAAATAAGTAAATCAAGCTGGCAAGAGTACAGAAATTTGGGATTTGGTGTATATACTAAAAACCAAGGCCTCAGATTGCTTTCTAATATTTTTCAATCCCCGCCATCTCCGCTTTATTATTAATGGGATGGATAACATAGAATTGAGATATTCACTTGAAAGTTAGGACAATTATTATGTATTGTAATGACATCAGATTGAGATGATTCCATTGAAGGGGTGGGAGGTGGCAGGTTGTGAATAGGGGAAGATAAGTAGGGTAAACTAGAAACGTCATTTTTATCGTATATAGTGGAAACCAACACCTCAAACTTTTCTATAACATCTGCCCCAAATATTATTAAAATTCTATGACCAATAATTTCCACGTACTAGTGTGACTTGAATGAAAAATCTAGATGTGGAAGTAGTGATTCCTTAGGCAGCGGTTTTTATAAGTTTCTGTAAAGCAGAATTTCACTGAATAGTTACCTACTCCATTACTTCGCTCACCAGCCCGTGTTTATAAACCATCTTATATATTATCATAAGCTTTTAGGCCGTGACCCTTATTTGTTATTATAATAATTGAACGCCAAAATCCGAACAGTGAAGTCAAACGCTCCCGTCTCCCCCCAAGGCCGTTCTTTCTCCTCTAACTCCCCGAGCTTTATGTTGTGTTATTTCGTTGATAATTTTCCCTCTATTTAACGATATTATCCCGCTCCTTCCTGCTCATAACAATCCTTTCTGTCAGCCAAGCATAACGCAGCGTGAGCCCGAACAAGCCCCAGCGCGCGATATACCAGCTCTATTGTCCTTTGGAAATTGTGGCTGGTAAATATCCCAATTCGGTATTCAGGATCAGAGACCGAATTTACATATTCTGAAGTCTGAACATCTCTATATACATGCGCCCTTACACGTAATAGTCCGGGCGCTATCGGCCTTTTTGGAAACTCATGGTTACAAGAATTATTCTTAAGGTGGCCATTCCCTAGAAAGAGACATCCGATAGAGAAATATTTATTATTTTTGTCCATAACTTTTTTTTCTTAGTACGTATATTTTAAAAAACTATAAGAGTACCTAAGTAGAACCATAACAAGACTATTACTATGAATTTTCACTTAATAATTTCAGTGGTTTGCAAAATAGCTCGATTTAAAACTACGAAATAGGAAGATTAACATAATTTTTACATTTAAATCTAGCTATTTTGCAAACCACTGAAATTATTGAGTGGAAATTCATGGTAATAGTCTTGTTATGGTTCTACTTAGGTACGCTTATAGTTTTTTTAAATATACGTACTAAGACAAAAAAGTTATGGCTAGAAATAATAAATATTTCCCTATCGGATGTCTCTTTCTAGGGAATGGCCACCTTAAGTTAAGGAAACCTATCGTACATAAATCGCGACAAAATACAATAGTGGCATATTTAGCCCGTGAGTTTAGCCGCAGAAAAATTAGTTTGGGAAAACTCATGCAATTGAAGTGCAACTTCTATGCGAACACTTTATAACAGATTATAAGAGTAAGCTATTATGAAAATGGATTAAACAATTGTATTGTCAATGAAAATATTAACTTTTATTTCCTGTTTTTTGCAATTTAAAAATTACTCGATAGGTTTTGATCTGGAAAATACTGCATCAATTGTAGTTCATGATCTCGCACCTTTGTTAGAGTTATTCTTTATTTCCAATCTAAAATTTTCTCTATGAAAATCGGCAGCTACTGGAAGCGGCTGGAATGTCCCCACCCGGTGAATGTTTGAAGCCGAAGAGACCACTAAATTGTATACTTTAACGCCACTAAATGTAATCCGATCTCAACCAAAACCTTTTCAGATCTTCTGGAGCACTAAAGAAACTCTCATGCAAAGTTTCATCCAAATCCGTTTAGTAGTCTCGCCACTATCGTGCTAACACATATACACACACGCAGACATTTTTCAAAAACCACTTTCTTGGGATTTGATGTTATCTCAGTTTCAGATCTTGGACAAATTTTAGTAACCTCTCACAATTTTGTGGGAAGGTCAAAAATTGATTAATGGTTGTGCTTCTTACTTAGCAAGTCACCACCCAGGACCATGGAAATTTTATCTAAAGTCTATACATTGATTCAATACCAATACCAATTCATACATTGATTGACTATTTCAATAGTTCCTTGCTATTTGACAGCTAGTTGACAGCTGCCAACTGTCATCAGATTTGAATTCAGCTACCTCAAAAACATAAAATTATACATTGAGTTTTACTTTTTTTACAGCTCCTTGCTAATTGGCAGCTTAATGACAGAATTGTCTAGAAATGACGATTCGCCTTCGCTCCTGCTGGCTCCAATTTTCGATTTTCACCTCGCAATTCACGTTGTATGGTCATTGCCGACCTTCTCCTCGCCATTGAGACATAGAACAGCTCTCCGATCGCCGTATTTATTCAGTTCTTACGTTTGAAAAATTGACTTGCGTTCGTGCTAATCGGCGACTATTTTTAAGTGGTTTCCCGAGTTCGAATCCCGCCCGGGGATACTTTTTTTTTACGTTTTCAATTTTTTGGCAGATATTTTTGATTCGTGACAGTTCTAAAAACGAAATTTTCCTCCATCTATTTTTTCGCAACATGTTGTTAAATTTTTTGCTCATTTATGCACCACTAAGAGTTTGGTAGAATTGCACCTTCATTATAGATACTATCTAAACTCTCTTTGGAAAAAAATCTAGCTTTATAGATATTAACGCGAAAAATCTGTCGCTGCCTCTCGGGCTATAATGTTAGGTATTTCAATAATCAAAATATGCGTTATAAATGTTATAAAACTACGCAAAGTAGTACCTTATGACGGAGCTATGGACCTTTGGTGCTCTATAGGAGCCAAAATACTGAATATGGAGCATTGTCTCCATGGAGACTTGTTCAGGATAACAAAAGCTACAATATACCAAATGTTAAGAATCTAGACGGAGATATTTTTTATTGTTTTATTTAGGGATATGCCCTCTATTTTGGAGGTTAAGCGGGTTAATATGAATAGTTTTTTAATAGAAAAATGGAAATATGGTCTGTGGTATGTATTTAATATTTTGATTATTTTTGCAGATTTTTCCACAGAGTTGAAAATTATTTTTTCGGTTATAGTAGCACCAGCACTCATTTAAACCCCTCCATTTAGAGGGTGGTTATCATTTAATGATACGTTTAGGAGACTTATATGTCCCGCAATATCTTAGTATTTTTCCTGAAAGTTAAAAGTCATTTTTCAGGTAAAATTCGTGATATCTTCTCAGTATTTTAATTATTTTATTGTATTTTTTCATATCATGCTAGGATGGCAGATTCCCCTACTTAATGATATCCTCTTTTAGAAGATTGCTTTTAATTTACCATACGTTATTCGGTTAGGAATATGTTAATATTTGGAATTCCTGACCACCATAATTATTTTTTTTGTTTTCCATAAAAAAATTATTTATTCTAAACCCATTAACCCCCAAAATAGGGATTATCAACCCCTAAAAAAATTGAAAAATATGTTCGCTTGCTTTTTAATTAGTTTTAATTTGAGACATTTAACGTTAAATTTGTTGTTTTTCTCGAAGTTATGGAAGTTGCAAATTTTACTGTCACTCTTTGTGCTAGTGTTTAAAATGTTGGGTGTTGAAGAAATTAATATTCCCATTGAAAATAAATATTTGTTTGTTCCTATGAATATTGAAGAAGCTGCAAAAACACTTTAGAACTCCTGACATAAGAAATGTACGTAGTCAAAAAATGAAATTTGTAACGGTGACATAGTTCCACCGATTTTTGACCGATGATCGTGACGTACTTGACGGAAAGAGTACCTTGCATCAAGCACGTCACGACGATTCAGAGGTCGATTCTATGAATCGTTATCGTTCATAAAGCGATAAAAGTAATAAGAGCATCAAACGTGCCGAAAGTGTCACCCAGCACCCGAACTATAATAGAAATTCCTTATACTTTTTGTTGACCCGGGGCATACACAAGCGCCTCACGTGTACGGTGAAAAGAACTTTTTATCGTATTTTCGTCCTCGCCTCACACGTGCTTTGTACAATATTTTTATTCAATCATCTTTCGTATACACTGCATAATAAAATTTGCTACGTTTTTCGCTATTGGCCATATTATGTGTTTTCTCTGTAAATATGTTTGCAACGAAATATTGTTTTGCTAAGGCTGAAAGTATCTTTTATTATTTTAGTGCAGTTAAAATAGCCACAAAATTTGCAACTTAGGGAAAGAATCCACTGCCTAAGGAATCACTACTTCCACATCCAGATTTTACATCCAAGTCTCTTTAAAGGAAAACATGTCGACTATAATTGTACTGTAGTATGTGGAAATAATTGATCATACGATTTTAATAATACTTGAGGCAGATATAAAAAAAACTGGAGGTGTTGGTTCTTAGCATATACGCCAAAAACGAAGTTTCTGGAATCTTATTAGCTTGCTTCACTCATTTTCCCCAGTTTACACAGGTATCAATACATACGTATAATAAATTTCACGTGAATATCTGAATTTAAATTTATTAGCCCCTTTAATAATGGAGTGGGGGTGGCGAAGGGGTTGAAAAATGTTATAAAAAAATATGAAACTTTGGCCTCTAGTATTTACATCAAATCCAAGTTTCTGTACTCTTGCCAGTTTGCTTTACTTATTTTCCCCTATTTACACCCACTTTAGTAATGGAGTGGGGGGGAGGGGGGGGGAGGTAGAATATTACAAAAAAAATTGAGACCTTGACTTCTAGTACATACACCGAATCTCAAATTTCTGTATTCTTACCAGCTTGCTTTATTTATTTTCCCTTAGTTACCCCTATTTACCCCCATCCCTTCACCGGATATGTTAAAAAAATAATTTAGTTCCAGATCTCATAATACATACGTGTATAAAATTTCAAGTCAATATCTTAAACCGTTCCAGAGAAAACATGCGGACAAAGAAAGTTGGACAGACTGACCGACAGACAGACAGAATTTTTTTTTCGATCAAATTTAAAATCTCGACGTTTCATGACATTCTAAACATATTTCAACAAAAAAAAAACTGTATAATTATTTTGACGGGTTCAACGGTTTGCAAGAACCGTTATAACTATTTTCGTGTAGGAGATCCTCATTTGCTCTTTGGTCCTGAAAGAACACATGATACTCTCTACAATAAAAATAAATTCCATTATAGTATACCAAGTGTTCTATTTCGCACGTTACACTTTGTCAAATTCCAACCTATGAAACTTTTTTAGTACAAATGGAACACTCTCTATTGTTTTACATCAAGTTATATGTAAAATTAAATTCCTTTTTTTCTAATGTCGGCATCGTAGAGGTTAAAGTAACAACTTTTTGAAATTTTGGCAATTTTCTTAAATGTTTAAAAACATTTAGTAAAAACCGCTGCCTAAGGAATCACTACTTCCACATCCAGATTATTCGTCCAAGTCACTTTAAAGGAAACATCTTGACTATATTTGCACTCTAGTATGTGGAAATTATTGGTCATAGAATTTTAATAATATTTGGGGTAGATGTCATAGAAAAATATATAAAAAAATCTGAGGCCTTAACTTCTTGTACATACACCGAATTTCAAGTTTCTGTACTCATACCAGCTTGCTTTACTTATTTCCCCCTATTGACCCCTAAATAACCCCCAACCCTTCAACGGAATCATCTCAAAGTATAATCTAGTTCCAGATGTCGTTATAATTCATACGTGTACCAAATTTCAAATGAATATCTCGATTTTATTTTATCAACCCTTTTAATAATGAAGTAGGGGTGGTGGGGGTTGAAAAATATTATAAATAATCTGAGACCTTGGCTTCTAGTACATACACCGAATTTCAAGTTTCTGTAGTCTTACCAGCTTGCTTTATTTATTTTCCCCTATTTACCCCTATTTAACCCCCAACCCTTCAACGGAATTATCTCAAAATATAATCTAGTTCCAGATACATACGTGTAGAAAATTTCAAATGAATATCTCAATTTTATTTTTCAAATTGGAGTAGGGGTGGTGGGGGTTGAAAAATATTATTAAAAAATCTGACACTTTGGCTTCTAGTACATACACCGAATTTCAAGTTTCTGTACTCTTACCAACTTGTTTTACTTATATTCCTCTATTTACACCAAATTAACCCCCAACCCTTCAACGGAATCATCCGAAAATATAATCTAATTCTAGACATCGTTATAATACATACGTGTACGAAATTTCAAATGAATATCTCAACTTTATTTTTTCAACCCCTTTAATGGGGTAGGGGTGGTGGGGGGTTGAAAAATATTATAAACAAATCTGAGGCCTTAACTTCTAGTACATACACCGAATTTCAAGTTTCTGTACTCTTACAAGCTTGCTTTACTTATTTCCCCCTATTTACCCCTATTTAACCCCCAACCCTTCACCGGATTTCCTCAAAAAACAATCCAGTTCCAGATCTCGTTATAATATATACGTGTACAAAATTTCAGGTCAATATCTTAAACCGTTCCGGAGAAAGCGTGCGGACAAAAAAAGTTACAGACAGACAGACAGAACATTTTTTTTCGCTCAAATTTAAAATCTCGACGTTTCATGACATTCTAAACCTATTTCACGAATAAAAATTTTTGAAAATTTTTTTGCGATTACTATACTTCCAATCCACTACGTGGATGTGGAAGTAAAATTACCATCAATGTAGCCATGATTAGAAACAATCATTAATGTCAGTCATTCTCTTATGTCAAGAAATGCCAGCACGTTTCAATTAGACCCACGAAGACTTTTAAAATTTGTTTATTTATGGAGAATGTGATAAAGTAATATAAGGAACATGTAACACATTTGCTACTCGATACCCACAAGAACATAAACCATCACCATACATTGTAAAACGCATATTGGACAATTTTAGAATATTTGTCTCTGTCGTTAATTTTTTGCTCTACTTTTTACACTTTTTGAACCTACAATAGGTCTTTTTTAAAGGTTAGGAGACAGAGCTAATTTCGGAGTTATCACGTCCATTTTCATAGTGAACTCAGAATTTGCACCTTTATTATTCAAAAAAAAAGTTGTAGTTATTTGAAAATAACTCAAAAACAGGTACTCTTTTTTTCCAAATAATATTATAGTTTATTTTTTACAGGTTATCAAAACCCCCTCAATTTGTTTCTTATCGATAAAAACGACCTGCTTTATTGACAAAAAACATGTAATTATCTAAGTATCTGAAAAGCAAAAGAGAAAAATATTTTTATAGCTTGTAAAATCTAAAAATCTGCGACGGACTATTATTCAAAAATCAAGTTTAATTGTAGGTATGTGTAATTTTGGTGAATTACTTGCAATAAAAAATAACTTTTACAACGAAAAATTACTAATTTTGCAACACATTTTTTCAATATGGCGGCTACGCTGAATTCGTACTCCTCGGGGCCTTTAATATGTCATTGTGCACATCAAAGGCTACTGAAAAAGACTATTCTGAAAAATTCATCCATCTTTTACAGATTGTGCCGCATCTATAAAACATTTCCACAACTTAAACAAACCCAAAAAACTGAACATCTTGAGAACTTGTCTACTAAATCAACAACCTTCTAAAGCTGGAGAATAACATCGAAAACAGCTGGAATTTCGGAGCTTTATTAATGAGGGCCTTTTTTAATGAATCAAAGTAATTTACGTGCTAGTTTACTCAAACAATGCCTTCAGAACACAGTAGTATAACAGAATCGCAGAAACGTATAAGCCCGGTGACCACATTTCCCGCAATATATTCAAAAGTTAATTATTAAAATCGTGGTGCGAATGTAAAACCGGCCTTGGGCATTCTAAACCTCCACAGCGTTAAATTACACAAGTAAAATCATGAATTCAAAGTTGACGTCTACTTCTTCATTTATATTGCCAATTGTGTTAGATATATGCCAAATATTATTGCCATCTGTCCCATTTCTTGTTGCATGCATATGAAGTGGTATAGTCAAAAATTTTCAACATTTTTTTAAAAATAGATTTGGAATGTCATGAAAGACTTAGAAATAAAAGTGGCAACGGCACAACAATGATCAATTCCTGCAAAGTATGGGACGGATTCATAACGAATACATATATTTTCACAAGCTGGCATATATTGTCGGGAATTCAACACTTTAGAAATGTTTATGCAAATCCCATCATACATTCCGCATGCCCGGTAAAATATCTGTGAATACAAAATCATAAATAGTGCAAAAGGAAAGTAAAACAAACCCTACTCTCCGTGTTATAACGTCAGCATATTTTTATAGCAGATCTACATTGTAAACTACCCAGAGAGAACATCATTTGTATGATATTACATTTGTGAATTTAATACGGCACTTGAGAATAGAATCGGAAAGGGAAACAGGAAAACGGACTCTAAAGTGGACGGTCCTCTTCAATATATTGCATTACAGTACTCTGCTGCTGCAAAAATATTCGCGAGTGGTAAAATTGCATTGGCGATGTGAAATTAGTGTACAAAAGAGGAATAAAAATGCAGCTGGATCGATATTATCCATTTTATCCGGGTTTATATTTGTTCTGAATAATTTTGAGCAAATTGACCTCGCATTTTGTCATCAAATATTTGTGATCCTCGAACAGTTCAAGTATATTGAAGTCTTCTGCTCATTTCGGAGATAACAACTTTGATTTAAAAATTATTTTCCAATGCTTTATTGTTATCCAAATTGTTTACTAAGTTTATTCTAAAAATCAAGTTTGTCTATTTGCCTCACACCCACCTGATTTGTTCGGTGTCCCCAAAATATTATCTCCAATTTTGAATAATATTAACACGTGTTCCGAGACCATGAACGTTCCCATGTATTTCTTATGAAAACTGATACAAAGCATTTTTTCTCAAATTTTTCACAGAATCGTGCAAATATAGTGATGTAAAAAATCGAAAAGAGTTTCTTGTTTACAATTGTTCAAAGAATATGAATTAATAATAATTGTTATAGGGTAATACATGTGCAAAAAATATAATATCATATATTCTTTACATTTATTAGCCCTTAGTTGGATTAAGACATCTAACCGGAAGAACCCAGCAATAAATAGCACTGGCAAGACCTCTTTATCTAATCCTGTAGCGGTTTCTACTGGGGTGCTGCAGGGTAGTATCTTAGGACCGCTATTATCCATTATATTCATAAACCATATTGGGTGTAATCTAGAAAATAATATCACTTTTTGCAGATGATACTACTGTTGCTCTTGACAACAACTAAGCTATTATAAAGTGTTTCTTTTTCCCTCCCCCTGCAACCTGGATTGCTTTATCGATGGTCGGACGTTGAGATGATTGCTTGCCTACCCCCATCAATTTTTAAGCTTAACTGATGATTGTAAGGTTTTTGTCGATGGGCTCTCGTACTGATGTGCTTATCATCTGTGTCAAAATAATAAACGTTTCAGAATATTGCACTTGCAAAATTGCTAAAAACGAACCATATCTATCAAGTAATGTTAGATTTTCAAACTTTTCTTTAATATTTGGGGTAGACCTAGGTAACTCTTTAGTCCCTATTTCTCTCCTCGTTGAGACTCTCTCTTCTATAGAGGAAAAAATAATATCTGTTTAAAAAATAAGTAATTGGTACTTTCTTTTGCAGGTTCTTCGAAGAACACTACTAAAGCATGTCTCATCTCGACCTGACCTGGATTGATTTCAGCTACTAGTCTTACCAACGTAAAAGTGACAATACATTCACTAAATCTGCTAAAAACCTTACGGTTACATAAACACATACGAACCCTACATATACGATTATCGGTGGTACCGTGAACTTTTTGGCATCCAAAGAGACGGAGTCTCGTAGACATATGGTTTCCACAGAACAACGTTAACATTGCGTACAATTTCCGACCAATAACTTTGTCAAAACTTTCGAAATTTCGCTGCATAATTGCATAGATTCTCATGTAAAAAACAGTATCTCCTTTCAAATCATGGATTTATGAAAGGCCGATCTACAACCACCAATTTAACAAATGCTACTCAATTTATGTCTAAGATGCAAGTTCAAACAGGTGTAATATATTTTGATTTCGCAAAAGCATTCGTCAGGCTTAATCATACCGTTCCTATTAAAAAACTGTCTAACACTTTTTAAAATCATACTTATCTGATAGAAAGCAGTATGTCACGTATAATGGATTCGGGTCTACCCATTACTTATCTTGTACCGGTGTACCTCACGGGTCTGTTCTTGGATCACTCTTATTTAATACGTTTATTAATGATAGCATATAAGCTTGACGTTCATTTTTTACTGCATGGAGATAACATCAAGCTACTACATAGAATCTCTAATATAAGTGACTGCATTAAGTCACAAAATAATATATCTATACTCAGCGTGTGGTGTGTCGAGAACAGTCTTACATTAAACGAGCAAAAATGTAACGTAATGACATTTTCCACGAAGGATATTAATTATACATTTAACTACTTTCTAGAAAGCGAACCTTGAACTCGACCGTCCTCGTTTAAAAATCTTGGAGAAATTTTTGACAAAAATCTCAGCTTCGTCAATCATATAGACATGTTAATTTGCGACGTAAATATAACTCTTGGTTGTATTGTACGCAATGGGCGTGATTTCTCAAATATCTCAACGTTGCGATCTAAACTGGAGTATGGATTTCGTGTTTGGCAGCCCTGCTATGACATACATAGTTTAAAATTAGAAAATGTGCATTTTCCATTTTCTTAAATTTCTATATCTAAAATCTCATGGTATATACCCACCAATTGATTTTCCACAAAGCCATTTACTTTAAATGTTTCCTATGAGTAACCTATCTGAAAGACGCAACGACTATGCCATACATTTTCTAAAGAAGGTGATTCATTATGATATTGACTGTAGTGAGATACTCCAGAGACTTAGTTTCCCTATTCCGCGAATTAATTCAAGACAAAACAAACTTTCTATCCTGCTATAGCCCGGACTAAAACTTTAAAGTCCTCACCAGTCTACAGCATGTGCTCTAGCTATAACATAGCCAACGTAATATCGACCTCTTTAATAAATAGGAGATCTTGTCTAAAATCATATAGGTAGATTTTTTCTCTCTATTCATTGTAAGTAGATTCAACTCTCTGTTCTCTCTAATATTTATATTGTTTTATAGTTGTATACAGCGTGTCCTCCGGTTGAGTTCGCTATAAGTGAAATAGACAAAAAAAAATTTTTTTCGTATTTCGGGGTTCATTCCTGCTTATCTAAAAAGTTATTTTGGGTGTATTTTTTTTTTAAATCACGTAGGCTACGACAGTTAAGCAAAAACGAATTTCTTGTTAGGTAAAGTACCTTTTCTGGAAAAGATACAGCAAAATGTCATTAAGGAAAGTTATTCGGATTAAAAAGTTGTAGTTTTGTGCAAAATTTCAAAAATATACGCCTATTTTGATGATTTTGATTTTTTTAATATAATTGCATTTTACGAAAAACAAAAATATATGTCGGTGTAATAAAGTGTTTGATCTACCAAATGTCTAGAGAAAAATTATTTAGTTATTAATTTTTACTGTGAAGCAAAAATACATTGTGGGTTAGGAAACCAATTAAAGAATGATAATTAAAAAGCTACTATAGGTATGTAGAAATATAAATATGTCGCGTCATTATTCTAAATTTTTTCCACCAGCTTCAACACAGCTCTAGTCTAGCTTTTACTCCTCTATAATTGTTCTGGATTTCTTGAAGAGGTATACCATCAACTGCTTCTTTACTTTTGGTTTTTAATAATTCTAAATTATTGTCAAAATTAAAGGCATAAACTTTTTCTTTTAAATAGCCCCATAATTAGAAATCCATTAGAAATCCATTATCGTTAGATCCGGACTTCTAGGTGGCCAACAATTCGGCCAGTATCTTCCAATCCATTTTTTTTTTTTTGGAAAATGACGGCCTAACCATTCTCTGATAATGACTGCAGAATGTGCAGAGCTTCCGTCTTGCTGTAGGAACAATTTCACCCTTTTCGATATGGGCATATTTTCGAGTTGATCCAACAAAAAAGTATTTAGCATTTCCATGTAAGAATGTTGATTTACATTTCCTTCAAAGAAATATGGACCAATTATTCCAAAGTATGAAATCGCACACCAAACATTCACTTTCTTGGAATATTGCCGTCTACATCGTATACGAAAATTAGGATTTTCCAAGGACCAATACCTGCAATTCTGTGAACTTACTGTACCATTAGTGGAAAACGTTGCCTCGTCAGAAAAAATAATATTTTCGTGAGAGTGTCTATCACTTAAAATATTCTCGCCCATCCATAAACAGAAATCCAATCTTTTAGCGTCGTCATTTTGTTCAAGAGTGTACAAATTTTGGTTTATATGGATGAATTTTATTGGCCTTGTATGTTTTTTGTATCACACTTTTAGAAATTCCAGTTTGAGTTGCTCTTCTTCTCAGAGATAATTTTGGGAACTCATTCAACGAATCCATCGCAATTAAAGTGCCAGCATCATCTTCATTAAACTCCTTCTTTCTCTACACACTATACACTACCAGTTCTTTTAAATTTGTAGACTATTTTTTAGCACCCCTATCTGTTAGTAGTCCATTTGGCCAATGTTCTTTGAATTTTTCTACGACAGCCATATAGGAATAGGTATCTCCCAATCCGTAGCACTGAACAATGAATATCTCTTGCTCTACTGACAGTTACTATTATTAATTTGACAGATAAACACATATACGCATTTGCTTTTCATGGATGAATTGATGAATATGCATTGAAAGTTTTAAAAGATGAAAATTTCAATAATTAATGTCAATATAGGTTGCTCCTTCCAGGGATTTGTGTATATTTTGATATCGTTCACCATTTTTTTTAAATACCGCAAAAGTTAAGTCAAAGTAAATGAAAATCGTATTTCTGTAAAGTATTGGGATTACCTTGGAAATAAATCATAACACGTAGAATAAAAATATACGTAAATAACTAAATTTTCTTTCGATTAAATAATTGAGTAAAACTTTAGTAAACCGACATACAATTTTATTTTCTGTAAAATGCAATTACATTAAAAAATAAAAATCATCAAAGTAGGCGTATATTTTTGAAATTTTGCACAGAACTATAACTTTTAAATCTGAATAACTTTCCTTAATGACATTTTGCTGTATCTTTTACAGAAAAGGTACTTTACCTGACAAGAAATTCGTTTTTGCTTAACTGTCATCGCCTGCATGATTAAAAAAAAAACAAAAGTACACCAACAACAACTTTTTAGATAAGCAGGGGTGAACCCCCAAATACGAAAAAAAAAATTTCGAAAATTTTTTGTCCATTTCACCTATAGCGAACTCAATCGGAGGACACGCTGTATATTGAAATGTATGTTAGTAAATTTAAGTCATTTTTGTATGATAATATGTGTTGTTTCCCATCTTGTAAATGGTCTTGTACTATTAAATGATGTATGAATAAAATAAAAATAAATTAAAATAAAATATAATTAGAAATACAAGTACCTGACATGATGTTTCAAAGTTGGCCAATCTCGTCACAGTAATATCGATTTACGATCGATAACCATACAGGATGCATGGTAACTTTCAAGCAATCGCAGAAGGTAGACACGCAGGCGTTTGGCTATCTCCTTTATCTTGACCGTTACAATTAAAAATATCATAGTTATCAGGCGACCTCTTAATATAAGAACCTTGAAAGGCAGACGCTAACGTAACACTAGAGGTGCCACATAACCAATATAGTTTATAGATTTTGGTATCGACAAGCCAACAAGGTCACCTGATTTAAGAGCCTCAATCTTTTCACTGACAAATCATTTCAAAGGAATAGTTTACTTGGTTACCATGAATGTACGAATATACACAATACCTGAACTCTGAGCATAATAATATTTAATGTAATAGAAGTAGACGGAACTAGTCGGAACGTCAATGACATTTGACAGATATTGTATTCAGATACGCGCAAGAAAACTTCTAAACCCCTCAATGGAAGTTAAGTAATATAATTCCCATACTGTTGGGGCGGGTTGGATCCACTCAGTTTAATCCAAAATAAGCTTAATCAAAGATCAAATTCCAAGGTTATTATAGTGACAATCGTAACCATGGATTTTGGTTACTCGTCAAGCTGATTTTGGTTTAAATTTGGTTGATACAACCCACTGTTAATCATTTATTAAGTATACACAGTGTGTGTAGCGGCGGGTTAGGTATACGAAGTAAGAAATGCAATGTCGCGGGTGCCAGTCGGCAATGAATAACTACAGCTGGCCAGCTGGGATACTTCCGTGACCGCGTGCCCTTGCGTTGGGCGAGTTTGGTGTTGCTGGATTGTCATATCTCCTGTAGTGCTACATGAATATGCATACCTAGCCCGCCGGTACACACATGGTATATCTGCCTTTTGGAGACTTAATACATAAACATTGTAGTATCTCTGAAGATGTTGTAATAAATGAAACGTTAAATTTATTTAATATTAATGTGTTTTTCTTTTATAATTAAAAATCTTCCCTATATATGAAAATCCTTACCTTTACAGCTGTAGCTACTAAGCGAAGTGGTCCTAGTCGGCAGGGACGCCAGCCTGCCCCTACAGTGAGGGCAGGATTCGTTGCTGCTCTGCTCCGTTCTAGCCCAGCGTGCCGCCACTGGAGGCGGCAAGGGAGGAGGAGGCGGAGAAGGACTGGCCGAAGGACTTGACCAACTGGGGCCGTCCATCATTTGGTTCTGACTGCCGCTGGCGCTCATCTTCGAAGGCATCTGAAAAACAGGGCATTGTTTGTGACACATTGCTTTTTGCTTTCCTATAAGTATTATAGATACTGTAACTATGGTAGAATTTTAAATTTTAGACCAGTCATCAAGTCATCAACAAAGGAGAGTAGAGATATAACGCACTGATGTATAAATCAGGTGATAATTATTGCCTAATTAAGGTCCCATTTACTTCAAGAGTATATTATTCTACAAATGGAAGTAAGTTGCAACCAAATATACAAATTTTTTCAATATTTTATCATTAGAAATTATTATTTTGAATCAGTCTCATTTAAATACATTTTCATATTTATAAATGCACATGTTGAGCAAGGTAAACAAGGTTAGTGTCGATAAATGTTGACCTTGCTTGAACTTATAAAACGCTGACACACCATTTATCTGAGGTATTTAAACAAGGAATTGAATGAGGATAGGTAGAATCACATGGACATCGAAAATAGACCCAAGACACTGTCTTGTTGGAAGCATCCCTAAATAAATGAGAAGTCTTTGTTAAGTATTAGCTGCACAGTTACACCAAAATGAGCTCACGAAGTGGACATGTTTTTAGTTATAAACTCATCCATATGTTGGTACCAATTGTATTATTTATTTATTTAGGTATCGTTTATTATTATGTTAATTACTTGTCATAATATGAAATTGTCAAACATTTCATTCAGTATTTGAGGAGAAGGTTTATAGTTTGTAATTTATATTCAACTTACCATCCGACGAAGCCTATGTTAGGCGAAATGATTGTCATGGTTAACAATAAATTATAGTAAACGTCTAAGCTAGAGTTTTCATTAAATTTAATTTTAATATGGGTTTCATCTAGTAAAGGCCCAATCAATCAAGGAGCTCGAGTGTGGCTGGCGTCGAGGGTGGGTGTGCCGTGGTACGCTCCCGAAGAAAAAGAACTGGTAAAAACTTCGTTAAACTCGATGAAATTTAAGGCATCGGTAGGTCAAAAAATTCTACGTAAAGTGAAGTCTCAGAATAGTAGAGCAAAATACATACTGTATTAATAATTGAACATTACTGGTCAAATGTTTGTTAATAGTACCAAAAATAAAGCAAACACGTGTACAGTACCCAGTTGGGCCGTCGTCGGCGGAATGAGACCGTTCTATATATCATACGTCCCAGCCCTTTCAAATGGATGGTTAGTGGTAAAGAAGGCTGAATGCTAAATCATTGTCTAGTGTCAAGTGAACATGCGTTTATAAAGCAATATAGACATGCTAGCTGTGTTACGACTTAAAAGTAATAAAATTCCAACTAGAACTGTTTTTGGAAAGTAGAGTGTAGGAATCCTATAGAACAGAGAGGGAAGCTGCCAACGTACACACGGACGGAAAAGATAAGTTCTAATAAGTAGTATTAGTTTATTAGTGTATTACTTTATTAACCATGATTAATCGTTGAGCCTAATTGAATTTCTTAAGATTGAAAATATATTAAACATATGGCAGGTCCCACAACAGGAGGGTTTCGATTGACAGTTGTCATATGGTCTCAGGTAATGGGGTTATTTGCGAATGCAAAAATATTTCTCAAATAAAAGTAGTTGAGGCTTGACATACAGGGTTTCTCAAAGGTTTTCACGGGATTTCTTCCTTGCCCCATATTCAATCCGGCGTACGGCCGGTCCAGCGAGATATAGAAATATTCAGACTCGATATCCGAAGTGGCATCGACGCCTACCATACGCTACTAATGAATCATTCAATCAATCAGTAAAGGTCGAATTCATCAAACATTTAAAGTCATCATGCCAAAACCCAATCTCTGTAAATTTGTAACTTCAATTAACATCAAAATCTCTCTATTAACCAACCTGGATTTATGAAAGGGCGTTCAACAACAACAAATTTATTCTGCGTAAACTCAATATATTTCCGAATCCTTAGATAAACGTGGACAGACAGATCTCATCAGATTTCTCCAAAGCGTTTGATAGACTTGATTACCAGTTGTTACTTAATAAATTAGAAAAAATCGGCTTCTCATATTCTTGCTTCTGCTTCTTTTGTTTAAATCTTATTTAATGAATAGGAGTCAGTATGTTGCACTTAATGGGTTTAAATCGATCGAATTTGCTCCCACATCTGGAGTTTCCCAGGGATCTATTCTAGGGCCCTTGCTTTTTAACATATTTATTAACGACATAGTGAACGAAATTGATTTGCCTCACCTTTTATATATCGACGATCTAAAAATTTCCAAAGTAATTGATGTAATCGATAACTGCTTTTAACTTCAAAGTTGCCTTGACAAAATAAACACCTGGTGCATAGTAAATAAATTATTCATGAATCCTAGTAAATGTAACGTAATGTCCTTTTCTTTAAGAACATCGCCTATTATTTTTGATTACAGGTTAGATAATATCAAATTTCAAAAACCTATAACATTTCACGACCTCGGCGTAACTTTTGATACTAATCTATCACTAATCATATTGATTCCATTGTTTCTGAAGCCTCCAAAGCCCTTGGATTCATCGTTCGTACTATTCGAGAGTTCACTAATACTGATACTTTGAAAATTCTTTATCAATCCTTCGTCAGATCGAAATTTGAGTATGCATCGCTAATTTGGTGTTCCAGTTATGATGTTCACAAGAATAACTTGGAGGCAGTTCAACGTAGATTTCTTAAATTACTGTGGTTCAAATCCGATGGTACCTATCCAGTAATTGTTTTCCGCAAATTAGTTACTTTGAAAGATACTCTATAACCACTCTTGAGGATAGGCGTACGTACTTTTCTCAAATATTTTTGTTTAAATTATTACACAATGAGTTTGACGCATCTGAAGTAATTAGCAAGCTTAATTTTTGTGTTCCTAGATTAAGCTCTCGTAATCTCCAGGTTTTCTATTTACCTACGGCGCGTACCAACGTATATATTAAATATTTCACCTTTATATACGATCTGCAGTACTTCTAACAGATTATGTAGCGACTTCGATATCTGTAATTGTAGCTTTAATGACATAAAACAGAATGTTCTAAATTAACTACCTAGTGATTGTTTTTGTTTTTCTTCATTTACTTATAATCGTATAAATGTATATGTATGTTTATATGAGTATATGTGTATATATTGTTCTATATTCTGATATTTATTTTATTTTTTATACGTTCGAAATTACTTTTTGAAAGTAAATTGAAATGATTTTATTGAGTGCCAAACAGTTTCTTAAAAGCTGTTAATATTATAGACTATAGAACACCATTAGCATGACCATCTACAATCTATAGAATGACTCTTACTCAGGGTCCAACGAAGTCGGTTCAATAAATGCTCATCGATCAAGATAACAATCTAAATAAATCAAACTCAGTATTGAACGAACAAAGTATTAATTTATTAACAAATTTGAACTTGGAATGTAATTAACAAATTTAAATAACAAAATCTAATTTAACTAAAATGATAAATATGGCCTTTATTTAAAATAAATATGTACCATGGATTTCTGATATTATAAAGCTTTACCTTGTCTTTCTTTCGACTCGAGTAATATTAAATTATAACCTCTAACTCTGAGATTAAATCCTTGAAATATTATGTCACTTGACTGACTTTTTAACCTCTCAAGGCTTCTTCTTCTTCTTCTTAACTGGATTGACGTTTGTTTCTAACCTCCAATTTATTTTCAAGATTTCCTTGAAATATTTCTATCACTTGATTGACGTCTGAAATTTCTTCACCATATAAATTTGCTAATTGGATTAACAAATACTTCCCTCTTCTAAATCTGCTTTCCGGATAATCTACTTCGTAATACTTTCAAAGTATACTCACTTCTTATATTTAATCAACTTTTACAATTTATTCTTGATATCAATATATCTGGATTGTAATATCCTAACCTTCAAATTATTCACCACTTTTCTTCTCTTTTCAATTTATTAATTATTCGAGGATGAATATTTTTCGCAGCTCGCTGTTCAGCGGTGTCTAATCAACTGATTTGTTATTTTTAGTCGTTTCAATGGGTTAATTTCCAATATTTCAATTGTTTTTTTCTATTTTGATCTAATATTTCAAAATTTAATTTTAATTTAAAATTTAAACTATTCAGTTTTGTTTGTTCTTTACCTTAAGTGAATACTGTTTTTAATTCTTTATTTTTCCTGATAAGTTTCTTATTCTACTTTTCAGGATTAAGTGAATAATTATAATTACTCGAAATATATTGACATATTACATACACTTTCTTAAAATCTACTTATAACTACAATTAACAATTCCAATCTCAAATAAATACTAATTCATACATTTAGATGAATAGCAATGATAAACACAAAATGCTAGTAGTTAAAAACGTACTGCAGTTTCCATACTGACAGAATACTTATAAACTAAAACAAGAAATTGATACGCCAACAAACATTTAACATCATACTATTAGTCCTTTCTTTCTGCATGATGTGAAATATCATTTACAAAACACCTTTCTGCAATGATATTTGAAAAAATCTGAAAACTTAAAATGTCATTCAGTGTTTTGTAATATATGGACTTACTATTTCTAAAATAATTACGCTGCACTGCAACTACTGTTGATAGTCTTTCATTCAATATTCATTTTGTGTAGATTTACAGTGTTTCTACACAAAATATGATTTTCAGCCCTAAGTATTGACATGCATGTCAGATTTTATAAAATTTACTTTTTTGTTTTCCAATTTCATTCTAAATCATTTTAAATGAGATTGTGATTCTCTATCAGTTCATGTTTTATTATATACTATTTAGAATAACCTTGTTAAACTAAAATAACTTCATTTTATGTTTATTTAAATATTTTGTTCGTATTCAATACCAAGTTTCATTCTCTGCATCCTACTCGATGAGAATAAGTGAACTTGAATCAATTAAATAAACCACAGATATTCCTGCTTCTGTCTGATCCGTTAAAGTAAAACTGTTATGATTATTTCCTAAAATACATACAAATTTGTGAATTTTATTTATGATTTCAAACACGATACTTAGGTAGTGTTCCACAGTGTGGATATACAGCAATATATTATACATATTTGTTATTATTTAAATATTTTCCACGTTATTTTTTTCTTTCTTCGTCTCATTAGTTATTCTTAGTTCGCTCATACATGTCAATTTTTTGTTTATTTCACTTTCTATTTTGTTGTATATCTTGTATTTTACTTAAATAATTCTTTGTATGCCTTTATTCCTGTTCTATAATTGGGCATCTTACAAGTTGAACAGTGTAAGCAATAAATAAATAGAAAATAAATAAAAAAAACTCGGGTGGTATTTTAAAATTTATTTTAGCATTTCTTGTGGGGTTGGTAAAAGCAAATTCTAGCCACATATTTAACCACTTTCTAACTGTTAAGTCAAGTTTATTAATAAAAAGCGCTAGTGCGCTAATTATTTTCTAAAGCAACCCCCGTAGTGTGGTGGCGACGAACACTGTAATTAATTCAGAAAACTTTGATGTATCTGACTAAACTTTGTATTCGGCTGATGCAGCAAAAGAAGTTTACTTGTGAGCTATTATCGAACTGTGCAGTCCCGCACACAATAACCAGCGCGTTATTATTGTGCTCTCGACTATATATAATAATTAATGGCTAAAATTAATCAAATCAAAGGGTATACTACGTTTTTTGTGGTGGAATAAATTGTCATTAGAGGACAAATTCACGTCGATAACTCATTTAGTTCCATAATCGTGATACGAATGCAAAATGCGGATATCGCTTGAGGTTAATTTGGAATAGTGTTTGTCATAATTTCTTACGCGGTACGAAGGGAGAGGAATATTAATTATAGTCCAAGAGACGACAGCTCAAGATGCTACCTTTCACAGCTGACAATAGCGTTTTTCTTTGAGTTTGAGAGAATATACTATCACAACCTGAGGTATTTAGGTCAATGGCAGTAATTCCATATATACATGGTTTATCGGATAAATTACGAAAAATTGGGAACAGGTTTTCCGTACGAACGGTTTTTCAAACGGGCTCCAAGCTAAGATCGGTTTTATCAAGAACCAAACCTCCAAATATTGTTCAAAGTTCAAAAAATTGTATTTATAGTGTTCCGTGTGAGTGCGGAAAACATTACGTAGGTGAATCATCTAGACCTTTCAACGTAAGGCTTGGTGAACATAGAAATTACGCTAGAAGGGGAGAATTTGAAAAATCCAAAATTTGTGAACACGCGTGGGATAATAATCATAGAATTAAATGGGACTCGGCGAAGATTTTGGAAAAAGAGAGCAACGGAACTAAAAGAAAACTTAAAGAATCCGCGTTTATTTTATTAAACGAGGATAGATGCGTTTCTAATTATTCAATAGATTTTTGTACTAGTTGGTTGCCCATCCTTAGAGACGAAGTAAGTAAAAATAAGATAAATATAATTTAATGTCTCACGTGACTATGGAAATACATAAACAAAGAACTGTCATGGTTGACGGCCAAAAAAGTTTTGAGAACGGAAGTAGATGATTCTCTTCCGAAACGTTAACTACCTATAGCTTTGATTTTCAGTTTTTAGTTTATAACATTGTTCTAGTTTATATATTTTTAGGTGTGAGACTTTTTGAAACAGTCAAGTACTCAAGAACCAACCTCTGTCTGATCCGTTTGGCGCAGAGGTTTTTTCATTAAAATTTTTAAATATTTTTCAGTGGCAAAATACCCAATAAAAAGTAAGAAAATCTGAATATGCCACAAATAAACAATTACAGACAATATCTGACAATAGCGTATCGTTTAAATAAGTTAGTTAGTTTTTTACGTTTTTTTTTTTTGAGTTATTGGCCAAGAACCGAATTTCGGCCAATACATTCAATTTTTATAAGGGTCGCCGGCACCTTACAGCTGTAAACTTTTTTTTTATCGTATTTTTTTTTTTTTTTTTTCCTGGCATTCGGCCATTAGCCATACAGCCAACCACTCAAACTCATTTATACAAAGCTAGAACTATATCGACAATAGAAAAAATTATTGAAGACGATCAAAGGAAAATACACAGGGACACACGCTTCTCGTCCTGGGGTCTGTCAGGACATTAATTTTTTGACAAAGACAAATGTAGGACCACTATAGTTTAAAGGATGTAACAAAGGAAAAACCACAGAGGATACGAAACTAAGCTACCATCATTCGCACACACACAAAATTCATAATAAAATTTTCGATTCGTCCAAAAAACTTATAATACAGTCAAAAATGTGTTTGTTAAATTGGCAAAGAAGAGTGAGTACATTAAACGGAGCTTGAATATTACAGTTAATAAGATTGTTATAAAACCTGTTACTTGCTGCTCTGTATTTAGAACACTGAAAGAAGATATGGTCCAAGTCACCTTTAATATTGCAGATATCACAATTATCTGAAGGCAGAACATTTATTTTATATAGATGCGCTGGGAAACAAGCATGACCAAATTTGAGGCGTATTATAGTTGTGATATACTTTCTTGGAGAGTCAAAGTTTTCGTGCCAGAAATTAACTGGGAGATCAGGATGAATGAGAGTGTACCTTGTAGGTTTGGAGAGGCAAAACTCTCGCCACAACCCTACCCACTTATTTTTCGATTTGGATTTTAAAATGGCGTAGGAGTCAGACAAACATATTTTTAATACCGATGAAGCTCCCGAACTGATGCTTTCTTTCGCTAAAGAATCAACAATTTCATTGTTTTGAATGCCAATATGGGCTTTTACCCATACAAAGTGAACTTCTTTTCCCATAGTTGCTATATTGTGTAGCATTTTCTTAATTTTTAGAATGTAGGGATTGATTTTGATACTGAAGGGGATACTGTATTCTAATGAGGTAAGAACCGATAAAGAATCCGATAGAACTATGGAGGTGTCTGCATTAGATAGATAAATAAATTTGAGAGCCTCATATATAGCCACTGCTTCTGCAGTAAAAATGGAACAGTGTGGCGACAATTTGATCTTTATGGTGTTATTGGTGGAAGGGATGAAGCATGCACAGCCAGTACCTGAGGGAGATTTGGAAGCATCTGTGTATATCAAAAGGGGATTATTCCACCTCTCCAGAATACTATTTAAGATGTTCTTATTGATATCTGGGTGATTACTGTATCGGGGAGTTATTAAGGAGACATTCAAAAAAAGACTGAAATAATCACAATTTGATGTGTAGTTGTAAGGGCTATCCAGTAGAGGAAGGATGTTGCTAGATTCTCGAAAGGCTACACATAGGGGCGGGGAATTTTTTTTGCTCCAGAACTTATTTGTTAGATCAGATATATTGAGGAGGTATATATTATGTAGAAGAGACTGATTGTTAATATATATTTTATGAACAAGTTTTTCACTTAGGTACTGTCGTCTAAGTGAAAGGGGGGATATCAAGGCTTCCGCGTATAACGCATCGACTGGTGTTGATTTCATGGCTCCCAAACATATACGAAGTGCTGTATTTTGTAAAACATCCAAACGATTTAGAAGAGAATTGCATGCAGACCCATAAAGAGCACATCCGTAGTCCAAAATTGACCTTATGTATGCTTTATAAAAAAGAAGAGCGGTTTGTACGTCCGCACCCCACCATGTTTTAGTTGACATTTTTAAAAAATTTATACTTTTGTTGCAGCGGTTTATTACGTCATCAATATAGAGGTTCCACTTAAGTTTCCTATCCAGGATGATTCCCAGATACTTAACATCTGTTTTAACAGGGAATAAATAATTCCCGAGATTTATATTACTGATATTAGGACAGTTGTGCCGAGAGAAAATAACCACAGATGATTTATTTACGGAGAGATCAAACCCATTATGGGAAAACCAATGTCCTAATCTAGTTATGGAAGTACTTAAATTTTCTATAGCTGTGTCGTAATTTTTATGCTCCGTATATACACAAAAATCGTCGGCATATTGCACTATACTAGTTTGAAAATTATTAATAGTGTGTATATCAGCAGTATATAAATTAAAGAGAATGGGACTCAATACAGAGCCCTGTGGAAGACCTGAATTAACATACCGGGGTCCAATTACCTGGTTGTTAAATTCTCTGATAAAAACAGATCTATTTGTAAATAAATTAAATATAAGTTCTGCTAAATTTGATGGAAATTTGAAATTCTTTGTCAGTTTTTCTTCTAATATATTAAGGTCAATGGAATCGTATGCACCCTGTATATCCAGAAACAAGGCAGATAAGTAATTATTGCGTGTAAAGTTATTTTGAATGTCTACCACCAGGGAAGACAAAGCATCAACGGTCCCGAATCCTTTTTTAAAACCAAATTGGTTGTTTGGAAGAAGGTTTTGGTTTTGTAGCCACCATTCCAATCTGCTCTTTAGCATGCGTTCCAAAGTTTTAAGGACACACGAAAGAAGTGAGATAGGCCGATAAGAATCAGCATAATCAGGGTCCTTGCCTGGTTTTAAAATAGGAACTACGATGACTTTGTTAAATAAGTCTACACTTTTACCAGTACTTAACATTTCATTGAAAATATTTAACAAAAATTGTTTGGCATTATCAGGTAAATTGACAAGCATAGGGTATTTTATGTCATCGTAACCAGGGGAAGTATTAAGGTTATTTTTAATAGCAAATTCTAATTCAAAAAACTGGAATGGTTGAGACAAAAAGTGACTGGAATCAGATTGCGAATGTCGGCGCGTCTTGGGGGCATTTTCCACATAGGGAGGAGATACTTTATTAAAAAATTCTTGAACCCAGTCGTTACTTACGGCCCTATTCGAATTTTCTGGAATTCTTTGCATTTTTTTTGCTTGCTTCCACAAAGTTGATGATGGAGTATTTTTATTTAAATTTGATACCCAGTTAATCCAGCTACGCTTTGCTTTATGTTTTAAAAATTTTTTAGTGCGGGCACTAATTAGATTGCAATGTAAAAAATTGTCTAGGGTGGGAGATTGTTTATAGTTATTCAGCGCTGTTTTTCTTTCCTGGATAGCATTGTCGCACTCAAGGTCCCACCAAGGAGCAGGGGGACGATTTTTTACTTTAAAAGGCTTTAATTTAGGGATTGAGATTTCAGAGGCGCGATTAATACAATTCAAAAAATAATCGCATTTTTCATTTAAATTTATAAAAGTAGGAGTGGTAACGAATGAGTCATAAATGAGTGATGAATACAAAGACCAGTTGGCCTTTTTAACATTCCATTTACTTTTTGGGAAAATAGTGTTTTTTATTTGGTGGCGAGAGTCGAATTCCATGAGGATTGGGAAATGATCGGAACCAAGAGTATCTGTAGTTACGGTCCATTTGAACTTGTTTAAGATGTCTGGGGATGAAAAGGTAATATCAACTACAGACTTTTGCAAACCAGGTCTCCCTATACGGGTACATTGCTCATTGTTAAGGCATACTAGATTAAGGTCATCCGCAGCATTTATTATTTGAGAACCAAATTTATCATTTTTAGATGAACCCCATAGATTATTGTGTGCATTGAAGTCACCCCCTATAATAAGAGGAGATGGTATTTGCTCAAAAATGTTATACCAGTCTCTGTTGTTAGTATTTATGTTAGGTGGTCTGTAGACTGATACGCATGATAGTTCAAGATCATTAATAAAAACTTTTGCTCCACACACGAGAATATCGCCATTAAAATTATTTGTCATTTTTATTTCTTTAAACGGAAAATGTTTTTTAATTAAAATTGCTACACCAGCCTTTCCATCCTGTCTGTCCTTACGTATTAAATTAAAACCATTAAAATGTATACTAGAGTTAGGTTTAAACCATGTCTCGCTAATCAAGGCAATGTCTATATCATTTGTTGATAAAAAACTAATAAGGCTATTTTTGTTCGAAACAGCGGAACGGGCGTTCCACTGCATAATGTTTATTTTGTTAAAAATTCGAGTGAATGGGAGGATGTAAGTTGTCTCTAACTACAATTTCAATATCCTTTCTAACTAGTTGACTATCCACCCTTTTAATATCTTCCAGAGAGTTGATTCTGTCCAAAATGCTTAGAATATAGTTAGATACAGATTCAGTTAGTTTATTTTTATTTATTGTGAAATTTGAATCATCGGGTTTACTAGGGTTAGGTGGGAGGGGAGAAGAAGGACCAAAACGAAAAGGAAACATTGGGGTTGGGGCGGGTGAATGAGAGAGCGGAGACGACGCTTTCCTTTTCTTATTACTTAAATTCAGACCAGAAGGGCCTGGTGTTGCTCTGCCAGAGTTGAAGATAAATGTTTTTTTTCTAGGGGTAGGTTGAGAGAATGCGAAAGCAGAATTATTTTGAGATCTAGGTAAACTGGGAAAATTAGAGTCATACTCCATATTATTTAACAGAAGCTGGAATTTGTTGTCAGACAAAACGTTAGAATACGAAGATTCTGACATTTTTTGTGCCTCGACATAAGGTATATTATTTTCTACCATAATTTTTTTAATTGATTTTTGTTTGACATAATATGGGCATTTTTTTGAGATAGAAATGTGGTCACTTGTTTTACAATAAATACAAATATTTTGTTTTTGGTCGCACTTATGGCCTTCGATTTTTATATTGCCACATAAAATACATAGGGAGTTAGTCCCTCGGCATTGATTTGCAACGTGACCGTACCTAAGACATTTAAAACATTGAGTGACTCTCCCCAAAAAGGGTTCAACTGGACAAATTACACTATTAATATACACGTTATTTGGTAAAATATTACCTTCAAACGTGACAATAATTGTTTGTTTGGGTATATATTCGGATTTACCGTCCTTTTCAATTTTTCTATGTGTTCTCTTAACATCACTGATGGGGATCGAACATACTATATTTTCTTTTAGATAGTTTATATCAAAAAAGGTGTCAACACCCTTAATAACGCCTTTCTTTTCTAATAAATGGTTGGGGATATAAGCCCTCAGATTTTCTGAACATAAGAGATTATTATTTATTAAATTGTTGGCGTCAACAGTAGTTTTTACTTGAACCTTAATTCTATTTTTACCGATGCTTTTAATATCAATAATATTTTCCACTTTCAATTTTTTGTGAAGAATATGCCCCACGTACATCGGATGCAGTCGACCAATGTTTTGGTCATTGGTTTTTTCGATATAAACATAAATATTATTGGGATTGTACTTATCTGGATTTAGCTTGAAATATTTTATTTTATCTGTTTTTTGTGCGTCCAAAGAAGCAGCAGACTGATTAACTTGAGAATCGCGGCTAATGCCTATGTCCATTTTCAACGACTCCTGGGAGCGCACATTTGAAATATCGAACTCGTCAGATGGATCTACGTTTATCACATCACTATTATGCGTCTCTATCGCACTACCCGCCCCTTCAAGGGGGGGTGGCATACTAACAGTTGCTAGCACTAATAACTAATAACTAGATTTAGTCACTTAACACAATAAGAAAACACTTGATTTAATAAAGGTTTTAACGCACGTGTGAACACTAGTAGTACCGTACGCAAACTGTATCGTATTCTACACCAATAAAACTACTTATTCTGAAAAATTCAGCCATATAACATTTAGTAATACCTTAAAACCCCTGACGACTGTGCTATATTGTCCACCTCAGTATATATTTATCACCAAAATGGCAGACTAATTAGTTGAATTTTAGATAAGTGAGATATGAAAGTGAGGTTCGATATATACTTACAATTTTTTTTCTGTAAAATAATGAATAGGTTCATATACACAGTCAATCGCTTAATGGTACTTTACTTCACTGGATGAAATCGTACCTAATGGACAACTCAAACTGAAAAAATAGGGCAAAATAAATCAAGAAATATCAATGTGAGTTCTAGAGTTCCGCAAGGTGGTAATCTTTCTCCAATTTTATTTTCACTTTTTATTAACAATGTGCAATATCATCGCCGATGATTTGAAGTTGTTTGCAGTTGTTAATACCACAAGTGATGCTGAACGGTTGCAATGTGATATTGGCAGCTTTTGGGATTGGAATATAAAAAATTGTCTTGAAATCAATATTAATAAATGTAAGATAACAACATTTTCTAAGAAGAAATGTAATATTTTGTTTGATTATTCTACAAATACAAAGAAACTTGTCAGAATAGATTCTATTTGTGACCTGGGCATTACTTTGTATGCCGGGTTAAGATATCACTTGCATATTGGGAACATTTAAAAGCGAGTAAACCGTCTGTGTGGTTTTATTAAACCACAATGCAGGGATTTGACTGATATTGCTTGTATTTTAAATACATTTACTTCACTTTTTAGATCAATATAAGAATATTGCTGTATTATATGGATCACTCCGACATTGACAGACTCGCAACTGTCTTAAAGAAAATGGTAAATTTCCTTTTATTTAAGTTGCATATTGATAAATCAAAAACCAATTATTCATATGAAGAAAGACTTCAGTTGCTGAGTATTACATCTCTTAAGGATACCGAAATTTGGTTTTATCAATAATAAAATAGATTCCTCAGAAGTTTTGCAATTATATGATTTTACATTTAATACGAGAAATAAAGATTTGTTCTATGCTAATAATTTTTATTGAAATTACAACAGTCATTGTCCTGTTGCAAAAGTCATATCGGCTATTAATAATTTACCAGCAAATATCGATGTTACTTTACAAAATGTTTTAATTGTATCTCTGTTAGTAATAATCTAGCTAAGTATGTTTTTACTTTTTTGTTTCTGTCTTTTGTCTTTAATTTATATTTGTGTTATTTTATAATATACATTGTCAATCTTCTTTCCTCTATACAATATGGCATTATATTGTTTTAATGTCATTTTTGGATTCTATCCTGTAGATATTTTGAGTACATAAACAAATAAATAAATAAATAAAAAGTCATCAGTTAAATGTATAGTGGTAAATTTACCACTTATTGTAGTATCAGTCGATTCAGATTACTGCGAGTAACTCCAGCTTTTAGGTCAGTCAAGGCCCACACCGTCTATAAAGCATCTAGGCCTATTTGCGAGTCAGTCTTGGATGTTGCAAAGTTCAATGGCGATCAATTTAAGATCATCACAGACATTTCATAGCCAGAGTGGATGGTGGAAGCACGTTCGATCTCGGAAACTTGGGCTACTTTACAAAAAACTTCTCCCTCTCAAGTTTCAGACCGTGGTAGTCTATATTAAATCAAAACCAGGGGTGGATAGAGATATTAAGGGTGAAATCAACTCGTCATGTTCATAAAGTTCTTCAATGAAATCATTGTATTAATACCTACTCCCTTGTGGATTTTTCGGCGATTTGAGAAGTATTGTCGTTGATACTGCAAGCAATAAATGAAAGTTTCTCAGTTGATAGTCTGGAAAATGGCGATAACATTTTCAGGCCGCCATAAAAAAACGACAAAATTTAAAACAGTTTAAAACGTACTTGATAAGCAAAGAACGATCATTTTAAGTCGATAATTTCACTCCTGTCAACTGTAGGTAACCTATTAAAAATTGTTAGAAAGACGACTAATATACAGTGTGTCCCACTTTTCATGGAGCCACCCTCATATCTCGCTCACCTGATATCGGAATGTTTTGACATTTTGGTGGTGAATATAACCTATGAAGTGAGTCTTTAGACATAACCACATTCGACTGTAGTCAGTGGCGTTCGATTCTATAATGGAAAAAGGGGGTCGATGTTTGAATAAAGAGTATTAGCAATTTTTTTAGAGAAAAACTAGTAAAATATTCGTAATCAGCACCTTTAGAAACCCCGTTGTACAAGATTACATCGTTGTGTGTTCAAAGGTGTTTGAGATACGGGCCCTTAAAAATCAATTTTTTTCAACTTAAAATAATTTGTATCTGTAAAACGGATTGTCATATGAAAAAAAAATCGGTAGAAGTATTTACACAGAACTTCCCTCGTTATTTGTGCATGGCGGTCACTAAAAAATTATTAAATATGAAATGACATTGAAGAAGAAGAAGAATAATGGAAATATAGTTATTGTAATTATTACAAAGAAGTCCTGATAACTTTTGGTCAAAAAAATAGTGCTCATCCAACAGCCAAAGTTCAATACTAAATAACAGGTCTACCATGAATAATTTCTTGGGATGACCACCCTGTATATTTTCCAATAAGTATAATAGCATATGCCAAATATAATTGCCATTAGACACATTACAGTTCTACTTTCACTCAGTGAAGTAGTATAGTGGTGGTTAAAAATTTCAATTTTTTTTTGAAATTTTTCAAAACTGTTGGTTAAAAATTTTCAGTCTTTCAAAAAAAATTTTATTTTGAAATACGTTTAGAATGCCACGAAACGTGAAAATTTTAAATTTGAAGAAAAAAAAATGTTTCTTCCTATATTTTAGTGGTAAAAATTTTTTCAAAAATGATTGAAAAAAATTTTCAAAAAATTTTTTTCAGTCATTTTTTAAAAAAATTTTCAGAAAAATTTCTAAATTTGTTTTATACGTTTAGAATGCCATGGAAACGTGGAAATTTTTAATTTTCAAAAAAAAAATTCCACCTATTTTAGTGGTAAAATTTTTTTCAAAAATGTTGGTAAAAAAATTTTCAAAAAATTTTTTTTTTTTTGAAATACGTTTAGAATGCCACAAAACGTGAAAATTTTAAATTTGAAGAAAAAAAAATTTCTTCCCATATTTTAGTGGTAAAATTTTTTTCAAAAACGATTGAAAAAAATTTTCAAAAATTTTTTTTTTCTGAAATAGGTTTAGCGCGTCATGAAACGTGGAAATTTTAAATTTGAGCAAAAAAAATTTTTTTTCACTATTTATTCCGTTTAGATGGTCCACCCTGTATATTTTGGAGTGAAAATTCTACCAGTTCTTCGCTGACAGTAGGGTTAACTACCTACCAAATTTGACTGCTCTCCGTCAAGTAGTTTTTTAGTTAATGCACCAACAGACAGACAGACTGACGGAATTGAAAAACCTATATTTTCGGAATCTACGTGTTCTGAAACGCCAGAATCCGAAAAAATCTCGGAGGGTGATTTTTTCTCGAATACAATACTTCCCTTCGGTATGCGAGGGAAGTAAAATGTATTCTTTATTTTTTGTTCAGAATAATGTATTGTACTAGCATGAAATGATTCTACAAAAGAATTACTATTTTTTTAATAAGGCAAAAATTGTAATTTGTACATACCATACCTACCATGTTTCTAACAAATAATCTACACAAATAATTTAATTATACAATTCTTTGCGTTTCTATGTAACCACCATCATTCCGAATACATTGCTCAATCCGTTTTCTTACATGCCGTACAACTTTTCTAATCTCGGCTGGAGTGATTTCAATACATGCCTGTCTAATTCTGGTCATTACCTCATCCCACAAATAAAAATCAAGTAGTGTCAGGTCTGGAGACCTCGGGGGAAACTCCTGAACTTGACTTCTTAAACCTATCCATCTACCTGGAAAATTATCTTCTAGCCAACCACTTGCAACATTATGAGCCGGGGCACCATCAAGTTGATAATACAAGTATCCTCTGACATCTTGAGGCAGATTATTGAGAAAGGGTTCAATTTCTCTTTGCAACAAATTTAAGTAAGCTTCTCCATTCAATCTTGGAATGAAAAAAGGCCCAATAATCTGATCCTTCCATAAACCACACCAAACGTTAACTTTTGACACATATTGGCTTTTAGTACTGATAAACCAGTGGGGATTTTCGTCAGCCCAAAAACGGCAATTCTGAGAGCATACTACCCCATTGGTAGTGAATGTTGCTTCATCAGTAAATATGACGTTTTTCAGAAAATTAACATTGTTTAAAAATTCACCCTGGGCCCAAAAACAGAAATCTAATCTTCTGTATGTATCTCTATCTTTTAGGGTATGTAGAAATTTTGGTTTGAATGCTTTTGTTCTGTGTTTTTTCAGGCAACGCCAAACGATGTTTTTACTAAAATTTAGATTTAATGCTACTTGCCTTATGCTAGATCTTGAATGTTCTCTAAAATATGGTAAAATGCGTTCCTCGTTTTGAATTTGCCGATTTTGTAAATTATAATTCTTTGGTCTTAACTTACATACATCTCCTCCATTGTTAAAATTTTTATTAATGGTTGCTACCAATTTATGGTGAATGGGAGGCTGACGGCCAGGATGCCGTAAATTAAATTCATCAGCAGCTTCTCTAAATGATCTGGCATTATCTCCGACTAAACGAACCAATTCCACTTTTTCTTGCATTGTTAAACGTTGAGCCATTTTCATTAAAAAAAAATCAGTTCACTTATTATGTAACATTAATCCATCATACATTAAATTTTTAACGTATCAACTTATTGACTTTCAACAATACATTGACACTTGCAGTAACTTTTGTTTTCATGGCTTACTTAGATCTTTATTAAAGATTATTTGTTAAAAACATGGTAGGTGTGTACAAATTAGAATTTTTGCCTTATTAAAAAAATTGTAATTTTTTTGTAGAACCATTTCACACTAGTACAATACATTATTCTGAACAAAAAATAATGAATACATTTTTTTCATATGCAATCCGTTTCACAGATACAAATTATTTTAAGTTGAAAAAAATTGTTTTTTAAGGGCCCATATCTCAAACTCCTTTGAACACACAACGATATAATCTTGTACAACGGGGTTTATACAGGTGCTGATTAGGAAATGTTACTAGTTTTTCTCTAATAAAATCGCTAATATTTTTTTTCAAAAATCGATCCTCTTTTTACATGATAGAATCGAACGCCACTGACTACAGTCGAATGTGGTTACGTCTAAAGACTCACTTCATATATTCACCACCAAAATTTCAAAACATTCGGATATCAGGTGAGCGAGATATGAGGGTGGCTCCATGAAAGGTGGGATACAGTGTAGATACCTGTTAGAAAGAAACTAGCAGACTAAAAGGGGTGAATATTTTATTTCCCTCGCATACCGAAGGGAAGTATTGTATTCGAGAAAAAATCACCCTCCGAGATTTTTTCGGATTTACACGTTTCAGATCACATAGAATACGAAAATATTGGTTTCTCAATTCCATCTGTCTGTCTGTCTGTGTCTCTGTTGGTGCATTAACTAAAAAACTACTTGACGGAGAACAGTCAAATTTGGTAGGTAGCTGACACTACTACGAGCGAACAAATCGTTGAACTTTCACTGGAAAATATACAGGTATACAAAAAGTCATTTAACAAAAATATGTGTAAACGGAGAAAAAAAAGGAAAATATTAAAATTACATAAATACCTTTTCAATGTCATTTATGCTACAGTGCAGTATATCAAGTCGTGACTCGATGAGAGAATAATTAGTTATTATATGATATAAAGGAGAGCATTTATTTGATCTATGATTTTCAACGCAAAGTAGATTGTTAATTCTGGCATTACACTTAGACATATGAGTATTAAGTAGAGCTAAGATGGCCTTGCAGTTAATTTTATCGTGAATAATTTTGCGTAAGAGAATAGTTCGCCTTTTGAATAAGCTACACATTTTAAACCGCTCGTGGAGTGCCTATAGGTGGATAAAAGTTGTCTAAGGTGAATGTAGCTGATTTAAAGAAACATCTCTGAATTCTCTCAAGAGATGAAGTGTGTGGAGTACATTGGGCTCCAGATCACAGATGGATATTCGAGTTTAGATCTTACAAACGTTAGGAATAGTAGACGCGAAGTGTCGAGAGATTTGAAATCCCTCATATTTCGGATTATGAAACCCATATTTTTGTAAGTAGGTAAGTAGCCGCTACAGTATTATCAGTATGATATGTGAAAGTTAGTTTGGGGTCATAGGTGACTCCAAGATCTGTTACTAAGTCAGGTCGTCAAGGGTATAGTGATAGATAGACGTGTCATTTTTACGACAAAATGACATTACATTACATTTACTGGCATTAATATAGGTAATTGGTTGTCAATACGCCACGATTTATTAAATCTAAATTCTCCTGGAGTTTAATGCAGTAGCGGAAATATTCCGTCTGACAAAATATCTTTAAATCATCTGCACATAAAAGGAAGCTCACATCTAACTTAGCCACAATGTCATTAATGAATATAACGAACATAAGAGGTCCAAGAATCGAACCTTGAGGTACTCCGGAAGTTTGGGCAACTCTGGCAGTTTTATATCCATGGAATTGCACAAACTGAGTTCTGCCTCTCAAATAGGACTCGATGATGGCAATTAAGACCAACATGGTCCAGTTTGCCTAATGGTAAACCATGGTCCAGTCTATATTTAAGAAAAACTGCGACAAAAGAGGATTCTGAACATTCTTTTGTTTAAACAAAAGCTTTTCACCACACGGATTTAATCCAAAACTTTTTACTCTTTACTTTTTAAATGTTTTCAACAAGTTCCAGCAACAAAATTGCTGTAGTAAAACAGTTTCCTATCAGTTTTACTCGCTAAAGGCATAATTATTCCTAACGTTACAGAAAATAATACTAGATATTGTCTGTAATTGTTTATTTGTGGCATATTCAGATTTTCTTACTTTTTATTGGGTATTTTACCACTGAAAAATATTTAAAAATATAATCAATATCCTGAGAGTTTTGTTGATAGTCAGTTATTGAACATTGGTAATAGAGAGAATATACTATCACAACCTGAGGTATTTAGGTCAATGGCAGTAATTCCATATATACATGGTTTATCGGATAAATTACGAAAAATTGGGAATAGGTTTTCCGTACGAACGGTTTTTCAAACGGGCTCCACGCTAAGATCGGTTTTATCAAGAACCAAACCTCCAAATATTGTTCAAAATTCAAAAAATTGTATTTATAGTGTTCCGTGTGAGTGCGGAAAACATTACGTAGGTGAATCATCTAGACCTTTCAACGTAAGGCTTGGTGAACATAGAAATTACGCTAGAGGGGGAGAATTTGAAAAATCAAAAATTTGTGAACACGCGTGGGATAATAATCATAGAATTAAATGGGACTCAGCGAAGATTTTGGAAAAAGAGAGCAACGGAACTAAAAGAAAACTTAAAGAATCCGCGATTATTTTATTAAACGAGGATAGATGCGTTTCTAATTATTCAATAGATTTTTGTACTAGTTGGTTGCCCATCCTTAGAGACGAAGTAAGTAAAAATAAGATAAATGTAATTTAATGTCTCACGTGACTATGGAAATACATAAACAAAGAACTGTCATGGTTGACGGCCAAAAAAGTTTTGAGAACGGAAGTGGATTCTCTTCCGAAACGTTAACTACCCATAGCTTTGATTTTGAGTTTTAGTTTATAACATTGTTCTAGTTTATATATTTTTAGGTGTGAGACTTTTTGAAACAGTCAAGTACTCAAGAACCAACCTCTGTCTGATCCGTTTGGCGCAGAGGTTTTTTCATTAAAAATTTTTAAATATTTTTCAGTGGCAAAATACCCAATAAAAAGTAAGAGAAAATAATACTATTGAAAGCTAAGTAATTCCTATTGTATTAACATGTGTTGAGATAGTAATCGTCGTTAAAAAAACAAATACTTGACAATTTACTCCATACACCACTCATGACTGTACTAACTCGACTGTGTAAATATTGATTTTGAAAAACGATGGAGTTGTTTGTGCAACATTTCCGCAAGAATGAACGACACGTAATAAAGACATCACTTCACCAATTAAACGTACTCGCTGCACCTTTATAGAGGATTATTACATGTGTAATTACCCTGTCGAGAACAACTGTTATCCACTCTTGGGTTCGTGAGTTGACAGCTTAAATGAAGCGACCCGACGAGAGCTGTGGGATGGGATGACGATGACCGACGTGTCCTTTTCCTGATTAATATCGAGTTGATTTTCTATCACGTGATTAATTATAACATTGTAAATAGACTTGTCAACGGTCAAGGCGTACAGGGTGGCCTGACTTCCGCGGGTATGGAGTTTTAAGCTTCTTAGTTGAATGTAAAAGAAATTAATTTCCTTGTGATAATTTTTTTATCGTAATTCATGGCAGCGAATTGGAATGATTTCTGACTATAAGTTCTTTTCATATGTGAGGAGAGGGTCAAAAGATAGAAAACATTGAGGTGATCTTAAATCCCCAAACAGTAATGGCTACAGCGGCCCCGTTCTCGAAATACAGGGTGTTTTATATTTTTTGGAAGAAATCTTTTCGCCATATATCCGAAATGCGTAAGCGGAATCCAATGAAATTTTGTATTTTGATTACAGTAGTCATTCATCATCTAATGTCTGGGATATTAATAAAATATCAGAGCCGGACTCAGAATAAAAATATTTTTAAGTTATTCCTAGAAAATAACACTCTGTATACTGTTTATAAAATATTTGACATTAAAATATTAATTTACACCTAGAAAGATACAACATCCCATAAAAAATCTTTTGGCACCATTTCATTGTTTAAATGAAAAAATTAAATTGTTGAGGGTTCAAATTTTTTTTCTTTAAATGAGAAATTGAGAGAAAAAATCACTCTAGGGATTAACTACATATTATTTTTTTGTTCCCTATCTGCACTACCAAAAGGTAGTTCTCCAAACTCTGGTTTCAGCAATATTTAATTCATTGCAAGAGTAATTAATTGTTACAATCATCTAGTCTTGCCATTACATTTGTTTTAAAAGTTATGGCTACGTACGTTTTAATAATCAAGTAGGCACCTGTCAAAAATCAGTCATATTGTAATTAAGAAGTGTCACGTCACCACTGTTGCTTTTACTGGTTACAATATTGTCTTGTATAATTCTAAATCATGCCGTTTACATACACAAGTAGAGAATACGCAAATATGGTTTTTGTCTATGGATATTGCAATGGCAATGCAAAAGCTGCTGAAAGGGAATACAGACGCCGGTTTGGAAATCAACGTATACCAGATTATAAAACATTTTATAGAGTGTTTAGACATCTTTCTGAAACTGGAACCGTTCCCTCAATCATGAAAACAGAACGTCCTGTTAGGCAGACCCGACAAGAAAAAGATTTGATTTTAAATATGGTTGACCAGAAACCAAAAATCAGCACAAGAAGAATTGGCCAACAATTAAATATTCCTCAAACCAGAGTTTGGAGAACTATTAAAGGCGGACAAATGCATCCTTATCATAGCCAAATTGTCCAACGATTGGTGCCAAGTGATGAAGTATTTCGGTTAACTTTTTGCCGCTGGGTTTTATCCCATAGACAAACTATGTTAAGAGTATTGTTTACCGATGAATCTCAATTTACCCGCGATGGTATAAACAATACTCGAAATTTTCATATTTGGAGTCACGAGTATCCCCGTGCAATAATCCAAAAGAATTCCCAACATAGATGTTCTGTAAATGTGTGTTGAGGGATGTTCAATGATAATCTCATAGGTCCTCATATTTTTGAAGGTCGCTTAAATGGTGACAAGTATTTAGATTTTTTACAACATACCCTGCTAAATTTATTAAATAATGTAAACACAAGAGGAATGTGGTTTCAACATGATGGGGCTACGTCGCATTTTTCGGTACGAGTCAGAAACTATCTGAATGAACAATACCCAAATAGGTGGATTGGTCGGGGTGGTCCCGTTGCATGGCCTCCGAGATCACCAGATCTCACACCCCTTGACTATTTTTTGAGGGGCTATTTAAAAACTGAAGTATATAAAGAAGAAATAAATACCAGAGAGCAGCTGATTGCAAAAATTGAGCATTTTTGCAATGAAATTAAAAATAATTTAGAGATTGTTAGAAAAAGCGTAAATGAAATGACAAATCGATCAAGAAATTGGGTGACCGTATCTCATTTCGCCGTCCTGGTTAAGTGGTGGAATAGCTTTAGCTAAACTTCGCCAGGACGTTAAAATAAATAAGACGTTAAAATAAAAAATAAATATTTTGCTTATGTCAGATCAAAGTTAGAATACGGTCCTTAATCTGGCACCCGTTTTATAATGTACATGAACTGGCCGTTGAAAATGTTCAGAGGAAGTTTCTCAAATTCTTTCAATATAAAATCACAGGAGTATACCCCGAAAGGGGCTACTCTCAGCATCTGTTGTTAAATTCATTGAGTTTTCAATCGCTTCATCTAAGAAGAGTGTAATTTGCAGTAGGATTTATTTACAAACTTTTACATAATAAAATTGATTGCATAGGCCTTGTTAACGAAATAATATTTCGAGTTCTGCGATTATCCTCAAGAGTCTCGACTACTTTTCACTTATCTATCACTAGAACTAATATATTGTCACGATCACCTGTATATGCAATGTGCAATAGTGTTAATGGCGTTGCTATGTACTGTGATATATATCATAATAACTTAAGCGAGCTAACGAAAATTATCACGGACCATATCAATCTCATTTGACATTCATTTACATTTATATTCTTACCTAGCTTAAGTTAGTGTACTTAATTTGATCCATTTTTTGTTATTTTATTATTTTTGTCATACTTTTTATTCGCTTACATATATACATATATATTTTTATTATCTCTTTCGTCTCTTCTTTTCTTTCTTTTCATCTTTCTCGATTCTAAATAATTCGTCTTAATATTGTAGCGACTTTTCCACCTTTTAGGAAACACCCTGTATGAATCTGTGGGTTCTAAATAATTTTAACAAGAGATTAAACACTAACACTTTATTTAATAATTTACTGACTATACAATACTTCAAAACAAACTTTGTTTATTTTCTATTTAACCTCACTTTTCACTTTTCAACTTATTCACTTTTATAAACTGCCTTCTTAATAAACTTCCTCCTTCTGCGCCGGTAATCGCGCCTTATATACTCTGAAATTACCCCTAGATTGAACCAGAATCTTCTTCCACCACATTCTAGACAAGTCCATAGCTCTTTCTAGTCACTATTAGTAGGCATAGGCGTATCATCTCCAGTTCCAAGGGGGTGTAATTCATAACAATATATTAATTAACTTAATTTAAATAACTTTAACTTAGTTTAGTTTAGTTTACACAAACTTAGTTTATACAACTTAAATTTTGTCCTGTAATTGGATTACTTTGTATTCTGTTGGGAAATAAAGTATTCATTATTATTATTATTATTATTTATTATTATAAGTCTTATTTTAGTATGTCGGTTCACCTTTAATGGATACTGCCTTTGACGAATCCTATGCCTCTGTACTAATTTTGTACTGGTATTATGGAAAATAAATGTATTATTATTATTATTATTTGATACCGCAACAATAAATTAATAGCAAAAATTGCTCATGCTGTTCATTTTACTCAATTCTTTGCGTTCATCAACATCTGCCAAACGATGAAATCATTTAAAAATTACTGCCACCAGCTCCGTAACTAATAACGATGTACCCGATTCAGATGTGTGAAATGCGAGCAAACATTTCGATCTGCCGCGTATTACTGCAATAACCTCCTAATTGGACCTCAAAAATGCGGATAACATACAATTACCGCTTCCAGTGTATATTGTAATTTCAAGCATACTGACTAATTTTCCACTGACGCGATGCAGCAATGAGCGGCACAACACAACGTGTTAACAGCGTCACCACGCAGATCCAGGAGATTGCGATTGCTGCTGAAATTAGCCGGGGTCGAAGCTGCAATTGGTTATTCCTGTTATTAGCAATCATCAGAATTGTGTAATGAATTAGCAGGAGTTTACATTGAAGATTTATTAATTAGAGTGACTACGCCGAAGGTAGTCGTTGATTGTGAAACGATAAAATGGCGAAAATAAATTTAGAAACTGCAAGGGTATAAACAAATCTATTAATCACAGAAAACGCATTTGTATTATGAACTATAAGTTCGATTAGAAAATACCCTTAACAAGAGTTTTTGAGCTAAACATAATGATAGATAACACCGTACTGCATTTTCGCAGGAACAAGAAATACTAGGTATTATATTTTATGATAAACTCAGATTTTATTCACGTATATCTATGCTAATACAAAGGGCCTACATCAAACTCAAAGCATTATATTGGAACAGATATACCGGGTGAGTCACGAATTGCGCTCGCCCCGATATTTCCTAAAATATTTGGAATAGAAAATTGAAATTTGGAGGCCTTATTACACGACTGAAATGCCATCTTTTCAATAAAAAATCAAGTAAGGTGCACATCCGGTTTGACCGGAAATGCCCACAACTTTCGATTTTTAAATGGAACACCCTATATATTTTTACATTTTTGTAATTTAGAGGAAATTTTGAATACAATACATCCATTTTGGTCACTTTTTGATAAACATTAAAAATTGTATTAAAAAATCTATTTCTGAATCCAGAGTGCTGTGATTGATTGATTGATTGATTTGCCAGCGTAAGGTGGGCATTGCTGCCAATTCCGATGCAGGGAGATTTGTTCCACCACGCAGCCCGATCGCCCACCGATCATCCCACCGTGTGCCAGAACAAACCCCCAGTGCTTTTATATACCGCCGGACCAGCTGCATACGCTGGATTGGACATTGGACATGCTTGTTGTCAGCAGCGAGAGCCGCATGACGCATGGGGTAGGAGTATAGGATGGAGCGTGTAGGTGTTTGTGAGATGTTTCTTCTTGTTTTCCTTCTGTCTTCATCGGATGGAAAGTGTAGTCGTTTGTGAGATGCTTCTTTTAGGTTTTCGTGCTTCTTTTTACTTTCAGGTTTTTGTGATATGCTTCTTCTTAGTTTCTGTCTGTGATCATGTTCTCTCCTATTCTACTTCTGAGTTTTCTGTTTCTTCTGTTTCTGAGTCTGGCAGTGTGTATATCCTTGATATTTCTTTATTGTATTCCATTTTTTGTTGTGCCAGCTTTTCCCAGTGTGTATAATCCTTTCCTAGCTTATTCATAATCCTCTCGATTGTTGTTATCCATGTGTAGCATGGTCTCCCTATTTTCAGTTTGTTGCTGTTCATTCGCAGCGCTTTCTTTAGTAGATGTGTCGAGTCCCGTCTTTGGACGTGTCCCCAGTATTTCATTGCGTATGATTCTATTCTTTTGATTATTGTTCTTCCCTCTAGTAATGTTGACGTTTTCTGTGGTTTTTGTGGTTTTCCTGTTTTTGCTAGCAGTTGGATAATGTCCCTTTCAGCTCTTCTCAGGCTTCTTCTGTTGGCCTTTGTCGTTGCTGCGTTTTTGACTCCATATATCATCGTAGGCATTATGATGGTCGTGTATATCTTTTTGGTTAGGCACCATGGTGGTTTGTTGTCCTCAATGAAGGGTAGTAGAGCTCTTGTGACTCTGTAGGCTGTTTTGATTCTTTCCCTTACTGTTTCCCTCCTTTTTAGTTGATTCGTTAGGTATGTTCCTAGGTATTTCATTCTATTCGTGGTTCTCAGGGTGTAGTCTCCTATTTTGTATTCTTCCCCACTTGTTGGACTTGTTTTTGTCAATCTTCCTCTGTTCTTTGTGATATTTGGTACATGTTTATGTGCGTTGCTTCCTTCTGAATCCAGAGTGCTGTGGTGCCCAAAATATATTTTAGTTTGTGTGCTACGTTACTATAAAAATAAAAAGAGCAATATGATTGCATTACTTAATTCTCTAGAGCCGTTTAAATTTTTTAAATGTGATTTTTACCCACTAACTCGGTTTTTTTAAATGGGAATTTAATCGTTCACCAACATTTTTAAATACCTCATTTTCATACGAATCTAATGATACCAAAATTTTGAAAATCCGCTCAGAAATATTTGAGATTTCAGCCAAAATACAATGCAACCAAGCTTTTAGAAACATGCGGCTAATAGATAATAGATTAGTGGGCTTTGGAAACTAAAATGGCACATTTCTGTGTAAATCTGGTAACCTAATAACATTGGAAAAATCATAGTAGCCATTGAATGTAATAAAACAATATCAGCTGTCAGACAGACTCGTGTAGTTATAGGCAATCTTGAGCTATCAAACATTTAATAATTGTGAGCGCAAAGAACGTTACAATTAAGTTTAGCATAGGTATGTGGAGGTAAACACAATTACATCCACAAGGACAAATAGAAATCAATTCCGTTTGAACAATTAAACTTAAACTAGGTAACAGCAGGTATCTTTAAAATAATTAATATAATTAAACCATAAATTGACATTTATAGATATTGTTCAAAATGTCCACCATTTTTTTCTATACACAATTCGGCTCTGCGTACAGTTGCTTGAATGGCTCTACGCAATTCAGCCAGCGTTATTTCATTAAGAGCCCGTACAACTTTATTTTGCAGCTCTTCGCGGGTATTTGAAGAAGTTTTATAAACTTTATTTTTGAGAGTGCCCCATACACAATAGTCGAAGGGTGTTAAGTCAGGTGACCTAGGAGGCCACCTGATATGACCTTGATTTGCTATAAGGAGTTCACCATGCAAGTTGTTTAAATATTCCATCACTCTTCTGGAATTATGTGGGGGAGCACCATCTTGTTGGAAAACAGATTTTGTAATGCACCAACAGACAGACAGACAGACAGACAGACAGACGGAATTGAAAAACTTATATTTTCGTAATCTACGTCATCTGAAACGTGTAAATCCGAAAAAATCTCGGAGGGTGATTTTTTCTCGAATACAATACTTCCCTTCGGTATGCGAGGTAAATAAAAATCTTATTGCTAAGATAATGCGCTCGTGGGGCAGATTTTCTTAGCTTATCGATATCCCTCCTTTTTATAAATACATACCGAGAAGTGAAGCCACTGGAAAATTACAGCAAAAAAACTACGCGGCGTCACGATAATTATGCTAACTTATAATAATAGCTCTGGCCAAAATTAAATTCTCCACCGAAAGTGTTTCTGGATACCCTTAATTTTCCCGAGCCATATAATATTAACGTAGCAAGACGTTCGGGCCTATTTGCTCTCTGTTTTATTTCCCACTTTATTTTCTTGGAGACACCGAAGATACGAGTCTGTTCGTTTATTACGAAATTATTGTAATCAGGCGCTGTGCCGGAAACTTCATTATTGAATTTAAAAATGCATCTGCAAGAATGAGGAGAGAGCGAACAAGGCAAAACGAATGGAAGTAGCGTAGAGATCGCCAGGTTCACCGTAAAGTCTATGATTAATGCGATTGCAGTAGTTGGCAAGCTCACAACGATGTTTCCAAATTCGTCATTTACCGAAGTAACCACTTTACTGCAGAGACATTCAAAATACTACTTATGCTATTAGTCTATTCATCGTCATTCGTCGTTAATATACAGGGTGTAGAGAAGAGTATGTGAGTCTGTGTATTCTAAGTCAGTTAAGAATTCTGAAAAACAAGGCGAAAACTACTCGCAGAAATTTCTTCGGATTTCGCTGCATACAGGGTGTCCCAATAAAAACTCCCAGGCCGGATATATTCTAAACGAATAGAGATATTTTAAGTCTGTAAAACCTAATTTGTAGAGCATAAAGAGAGCTTCATTTTTTAATATAATTGTTTTTTTAACATATCAGTATATAGATGGCGCTGTGCTCTAAAGAAGTATTTCGATGGGAGAAACTTTGAAATGGGGTTTATGTGAAACAAAATGCGTTTCTAAGCAGATTATGTTGTAAAAAAAATACCATAAAACTAACCGTTTTCGAGATATTTGAGTCCAAATGTTGGCATTGGCCAATATTGAATAATTGTAATCTCTTCAACATTTCAGTCCTTTAAGTGGGACAATCTGTATTTAATTTACAAATTTTAGAAAAAAATATTTAATGAATTTTTCATATAATTGCTTTGTTATTAGGTTAGATTATAATTAAAAACATTTGATATCTAGTGAGTATAATAACCCTTATACTTTATAAATTAAATACAATTAAAGTTACATTTGGAATAATAGTTTTGACATTTCTCAGTTTCAATCACATTTTGTTTATTGGTGTGTCAATAGAACTGTATTATTGTACCTAATTATTGTTTTCTTTGTGAATATTTATTATTAAATATGGTTTCTCATACAAATGAAGATAAATTAAACAAGATTTTAATTTATGGGGAATGTCGTAAAAATGCTTCAAGAGCTGTAAGTTTATATGAAATACGGTTTCCTGACAGATCTTTATCAGATCGGAAAAGTTTGTGTTGTAATTTGAAAAATTATGGAGGTTTTAAGATATCAAAAACAACAAGAAGAAAAAGAACTGCAACTGATGAAAATATTGCATTGGTTATTACATCAAGTAGAAAGTAACCCAAACATGTCAGTACGCAATTTGACGGAAGAAACAAATATTGCACGTTCCACCTGTCACAGAATTCTTAAAACAAACAATTTTTTTCCATATAAAGTTTGTTTAGTTCATCATTTGATTCCAGTGGACAATGAGCGGAGATTAGATTTTTTGGGGCAATTTTCAATTCTAGGCTCTTAGGAGAAAATCCAAATTTTTTAGATACAATTACGTGGAGTGATGAAAGTCGATTCCACAACAATGGAGTAATCACAACGCATAATTGTCGTTACTGGTCTCAAAAGAATCATAAGTGGATGAGACATACCAGATCCCAGAATTGTTTTGGAGTAAATGTTTGGTGTAGTATCGTTAATGGTTACATTGTTGGCCCATACCTCTACCATGAAAATTTAACAGGTGAAAGATATTTACAATTTTTGCAAAATGATTTACAAGTAGTATTAAGGAATTTGCACGCTCAGTTGGATAATATGTGGTTTCATCAGGATGGAGCAGGCCCACATAATCAACGTTGTTAATTATTTAAATCAAACATACCCAGGAAGATGGATTGGTACCACTGGAGTACTTAGATGGCCCGCTCGATCTCCTGACATTACCCCATTAGACTTTCATTTATGGGGATTTTTAAAAAGTGAAGTGTACAAAGAACCAATAGAAGACATGGCAGATCTTTATCATAAAATTTATGCTAGTGTTGCCGCCATTAATCGGCATACATTATTAAAAATTTGTAGATCTGAACTAATTAATAGGTTTACGATGTGTGTTAATGAAAATAGCAATAATTTTGAACGCCTATTAAAATAGTTATTTTAATTTCATTAGTTCGTAAAAATTGTTTCATATTCGTAATTGTTTTTTTATTGCTTAAATGTTTGAATTATATGATAAACAATATTTTTAGTTTTTTTTTCAAGGGTTACTTCAAATATATTTAATTAATAAGACATGAAAAATTCTTTTCATATTTTTTTATAAAATTTGTAAATTAAATACAGATTGTCCCACTTAAAGGACTGAAATGTTGAAGAGATTACAATTATTCATTATTGGCAAATGCCAACATTTGGACTCAAATATCTCGAAAACGGTTAGTCTTATGGTATTTTTTTTAGAACATAATCTGCTTAGAAATGCATTTTCTTTCACGTAAACCCCATTTCAAAGTTTCTCCCATCGAAATATTTCTTTAGAGCACAGCGACATCTATATACTGATATATTAAAAAAACAATTATATTCAAAAATGAAGATCTCTTTATGCCCTACAAATTGGTCTTTACAGACTTAAAATATCTCTATTCGCTTAGAATATATCCGGCCTGGGAGTTTTTATTGGGACACCCTGTATAGTACGAAAATTAAGGTACGTCAATTTTATGTTTATATCTGTCAGTTGTTGCTGTATGAGTGCAAAGTATGTCGAGTTCGGTGACAGACGCGTGTTTGATGGCTCCTACAAGGTCTCGAGATAAGGCCGGACAAACGGCAACAAAACCTACGAAATTGTATTGAATTAAAGTGTGAACAATTTTACATTGATTGACATAAACTAGCACGAGTCTGGTTATTTTATATAGTTGATATCTGATTAAACTTTGTTGGTTGAACATAGCAGTACAAAAGCGTATATATAAACAACCCGAGAAAGTGTAGTGCCTGACTTTAAAATCTATACCTGGATCGGTCTCTTTTTCAAGTGGGTGATATAATAAGCAATAGACAGCCAGCTGTGGACGAAAGAGATAAGTTTTGTTTATTGTAGTCTAGTTTATTAATGTAGTCTATTTCCTTAATTAAATTGAAAGAATTAAAAATTAAAATTGAAAAGGTATTAAACATAGGGAATGAAATAGAAAAATACCGGGAATTGAAAAACGGAAAGTAAAACCAAAACTGATTACTTCAAAAGCAAACCAATATTCAGGGTGTACAAAATATTCTCTCGGGCCTTTTTCTCATAACCCGCTGAAGAAAGCTCTTTTTACTGCGAGACAGAGTCCTTCCCTGCACTTTCACCGTAAATGGATATTTACGCGTGGAATGGTTAATATAAATAAAAGCTCATCGCGGTGAGCTAAAACGCAGATTTCTGGGAAACAGGAACCATATACCCATGGACGCAAGCAGGCGGGAGGCGGTACACACTGCCAGAAAACGAAGAAACAGAACACTTAGAAGAAGAAGAAATAAGGAGATGATGATTGATGGAGACTTAAAAGATGCATGAAAACTAAAACGAATCATCTCGCAAACGCCCACACTTCCCATCCGATGATGACAGACCGAAACTAGAAATAAACCTACACCTACACTTCCATCCTATATTCCTACCCCATGCTAGCAATCAATCAGTCAATATCTGCCAGTTGTTGCTGTATTTATAAATCTAATAGATATAGGTGAAAACAAATCATATTTGGTAGGTTGGCTATTGACAACGAAGAAATGGAATATTCTGTTAATGAAATATATACATACGGACACCATAAAATCAATGATTTTATTACTATTTAATATTTACTGTGATAGGGATGGATAATATTTGGCATGTAATTAACACAAGAAAAAACCTACTATACCCTTTGTGAAGAAATACAGGGTGCACATCCTTAAAGAAATAATCAACGAGAAATGCGACGGAGAATAATAATATTGACATGTAGATAAAACAATTCATTGTCAAAGAGAAAACCTAAACTATTAATGAGAAATATACACGATATCTATCAAACAGGATATTAAAGAGATTATGTGATTGTGTAAAGTCATTAATATAAATTAAAAACAAAAGTTGCCCAAGGCCCCTACCTTGCGGAACTCCGTGTTTTACTTGAACACTTGACTGATTTTATATAATCACTAAAATATACTACTCTTTGTAATTTATTAATGTACCTAAACTATTCAGTCATTTACTTTTTTTATTTTATAAATAAATAAACTAGATTATGAACTGAAAATTAGCATATAATTTTTACCTATTTCAGTCATTCAATGGTAGAACCTATTACTCAACGTAATTACAAAGCGGGATAATTCCACTTCATTAATTAATTTCGAAAGATATTTGCCAACGCAATAAATATACCCACTTTACATAAAACTAGTTCGTTAGGTTGAGTGCGGTCTATTAACTGAAAAATTTGTATTTTCATTGCGAGTATGCTCAAGTACCTCTCCGAGTGAAAGACAAATAATTGTAGTGACAACAGTTATTAAAACAAGACAGAATGCTGTCACCCCGCTTGGATGTCCTGGTGAATAACACTTAAATTTTATAGAGGTTTGTTTAATACCTCAAGTGGTTGCTGGTTACTTGAAAGTTGTGTCATATTTCGCACAGTATAAACACTCTTAAAGTCATGTTTGACAAATTAGTTAGGCCATCCACAGTTTATTGCATTAAGAGCGGGTTTTATGAATTTCGTTTAACTTAGAACTTAAAATGAAGTAGGATTCACAAATATCAAGCTTCACTCGAATAGCATACTCGACGTTTATTTCGTTGACAATGTTGGCATATTTATTTTCCCCTACACACAACCTACCAAGTCCCACTCCTTCAATGGAATCATCTCAATCAGAGGTCATTACAATACCTACGTGTAGATACTAACTTTCAAGTAAATATCTCAATTACTTCCGCATCCACGTAGTCGATTGGAAGTATAGTAATCGTAAAAAAAATTTCAAAATTTTTTTTTCTTGGAATAGGTTTAGAATGTCATAAACGTTGAGATTTTAAATTCGAGAAAAAACAAATTCTGTCTGTCGGTCTGTCCGTAACTTTTTTTTGTCCGCACGCTATCTCCGGAAAGGTATAAGATATTGGCTTGAAATTTTGTATACTTATATATTATAACGAGATCTGGAACTGGATTGTTTTTTGAAGATATCCGGTAAAGGGTTGGGGGGTAAATATGGAGAAATATGTAAAGCAAGCTGGTAAGAGTACAGAAACTTGATGTATGTACTACAAGCCAAGGCCCCAGATTTTTTTATAATCTTTTTCAACCCCCCCATTACCCCTACTTAATTATTAAAGGGGTTGGTAAAATAAAATTGAGATACTCATTTAAAATTTGGTACACGTAGGTATTATAACGACATCTGAAACTGGATATAATTTTCAGATGATTCCGTTGAAGGGTTGGGGGTTAAATAGGAGTAAATAGGGGAAAATAAATAAAGCAAGCTGATACGAATACAGAAACTTGAAATTCGGTGTATATACTAGAAGCCCACGCCTCAAATTTCTTTATAATATTTTTCAACTCCCTTACTCCATTATTAAAGGGGTTGATAAAGTAAAATTGAAATATTCGTTTGAAATTTGGTACACGTATGTATTATAACGACATCTGGAACTAGATTTTATTTTGAGATGATTCCGTTGAAGGGTTGGGGGTAAATAGGGGAAAATAAGTAAAGCAAGCTGGTAAGAGTACAGAAACTTGAAATTCGGTGTATGTACTAGAAGCCAAGGTTTATTTATAATATTTTTCAACCCCCACCACCCCACTCCATTATTAAAGGGGTTGGTGAAATACGATTGAAATATTCACTTGAAATTTGGTACACGTATGTATTACAACGGCATCTGGAACTAGATTATATTTTGAGATGATTCCGTTGAAGGGTTGGAGGTTAAATAGGGGTAAATAGGGGAAAATAAATAAAGTAAGCAGGTACGAATACAGAAACTTGAAATTCGGTGTATATACTAGAAGCCTCAAATTTTTTTATAATATTTTTCAACTCCCGACCACCCTTACTCCATTATTAAAGGGTTTGATGAAATAAAATTGAAATATTCACTTGAAATTTGGTACACATATGTATTGTAACGACATCTGGAACTAGATTATATTTTGAGATGATTCCGATTGGAGGGTTGGGGGTTAAATAGTGGTAGATAGGGGAAAATAAGTAAAGCAAGCTAGTAAGAGTATAGAAACTTGAGATTTGGTGTATATACTAGAAGCGATGGTTTTTTTTATAATATTTTCCATCCCCCCACCAGTACCCCACCCTTATTAAAAGAGTTGATAAAATGAAATTTAGATTTTCACTTGAAATTTGTTAAACGTATAACGATATCTTAAACTAGATTATATTTTGACATGATTGCGTTGAAGGAGTGGGGGTAATTAGGGAAAAATAAATAAAGCAAGCTGGTTAAGAGTACAGAAACTTGAAATTCGGTGTATGTCCTAGAAGCCAAGGCCTCAGATTTATTAGTAATATTTTTCAACCCCCCCACCACCCTTAAACCGTTATTAAAGGGGTTGATAAAATGAAATTGAGATATCAACTTGAAATTTGGGACACGTCCTCCATTATTAAAGGGGTTGATAAAATGAAATTGAGATATCAACTTGAAATTTGGGACACGTACGTATTATAACGACATTTGGAACTAGATTATTTTTGAGAAGATTCCGTTGAAGGGTTGAAACAGGAGTAAAAAGGGGAAAATAAGTAAATCAAGCTGGTAAAAGTACAGAAATCTGGAATTTGGTGTATATACTAGAAACCAATTCCTCAGATTTCTTTCTAATATTTTTCAAACACCACCATCTCCGCTCCATTATTAATGGATTTGATAATATAAAATTGAGATATTTACTTGAAAGTTAGTACACGTATGTATTGTAATGACATTTGATTGAGATTATTCCATTGAAGGGGTGGGACGTGATAGGTTGTGAATAGGGAAAATAGGCTAAACTAAAAACTTCATTTTTAACGTATGTAGTAGAAACCAACGCCTCAAACTTTTCTATGACATCTGCTCCAAATATTATCTAAATTCTATGACCAATAATTTCCACACACTAGAGTGCAAATCTAGTCAAGATGTTTTCTTTAAAGTACCTTGGATGAAAATCGGGATGTGGAAGTAGTGATTCCTTAGGCAGCGGTTTTTATATACATGTCTACTTAAATAAAGAGTATTATTATTATTTATAGGGGATCTCCCCATTCCCAAAGATACATGAACTTTTTAATGACCGAGTATCAATTGTTACTATCTCATTACATTATATTTACTTCCAATAGTCTAAAATAAAATAAACTGTAGCATTAATGTATTTATTGCATTTTATTATAACATATTAAATATTCTGGTAGAAATTTCCTTTGGTTGCAACCATCGGGAAACATTAAAGTTTTTCATTTCTATTTTTAATTTCTTATTCATGTGAACCTTTCAATCCAGTAATTTAAGTCGGAACTGCAGCAAAGCTGAATCGATTCTTTGGGAAGAAATTAACAACACTTTATAATTAATTAGCATTAGAAAATCAACTAATAAGACATAATCAATGATAAAAGTGGTATTATCTGCAATATTGTCCAGTTTTATTGTTCTCTGCATTAAAGAGATATGAACAGTTTTGTCCAAGCCTGTGTAATTCTGAGAGAATTATGTCCACTACTTCCTTATGTATTATATTATGTCAATTGCTATGCAAACAGGTGTGACTAAAACTATATCGTATTTATGTTTAACGGGAATTTAGGTGTTTAATTAGAATTCCTCAAATAAGCCAATACAGTTAATGATTTAATCAACTCGCCTAAGAAAACGCTACCCAATTAGGATAAAAAATATTGTGCTATTAAAACATAGACATTTGTATATTAATAGAGAAAGCCAGAGCCTATAAATTTCCTCGTCATTAGTTTCTGATTTATGGTAAACATTTAATAATGTTGAATATTCACTTATTTTTAAAAAGATGCTTCAGTATAACAACTTGAAGGCTTGTTTTACCTATAAAAAATGTTAGAGGTATAGAAAAATTAATGTTCATATAGAAATTCGTTTCATAACCATAACACACTCAAACATCGATAAGAGAATGTCAATTTTCTATGAAGTTTTTTTCTCTCTCTCTCTCAGGGCTCGTCTGTTGAGAACTCCGAGGGAACTGTAGCCTCCTAGGCTCTCCCTGTCATGCTTCAAACTGACCACTCCAGTACCCCTCTACCCCTTCTTCTTCTTTTAGCGGGGCGCCCAGAGGTCGCCGCACTCAGGCCTTGTGGCCCATTGTGCTACCGCTAATCCGTACAGACCGGATTCCAGCCCAAAGGCTGAAATCCTTGTCACGGGAGAACTCCTAATTTCCTCCAGCACTGGAAAGCCAGTACCGAAGTGTTTGTGCCTCAGGTTCATCAGTCCTGGGCAAGAGGTGAGGACGTGGATGGCAGTCTCCTCCTCGTCCTCGCAGAACCTGCAATCGGGGTGGTCAACCACCCCCATTGTGTGCAGGTGTTTCCTAAAAGAGCCATGTCCGGTCAAGAAGCCTGTCACGGCTCTAATTTGCTTTCTGCTTAGACGCAGAATTTGCTTTGTTCTCTCCGACAAGGGCCCTGAGATTAAGAGCTTCGCTTGCCGGAGTCCTGGATAGGAATCCCTCTACCCCTAATCAGGTGATACAGGTCTGTGGTCGGGCGGGTGCTGATGAATTCCGGGTCTGTTCGTGTTCAGCCGTAGATGCCATATATTCTCCGGAGCAGCACAGCGCCTCGCCGTTGAATATGATATGATCCATCGTTTCCGGCTCCTTGCCGCATAGTCTGCAGTCTAGGTTTCCACCAAATTTACCGATTGTATCAGGTACTTCTTTACAAGAAAATGTCCTGTCAAAAGTCCTGTTGTTTATCCTAACTGCGTTCTGTTCCTTTTGGGCAGTTTGTTTTGTACATGGACCTTTAATGAATGTTTTTCCATGTCGATTTCCTAGAATGTTCCTCCAGTGATTTTTGTGTTTACTCTTGACCCAGTCTTTACCCGCCCTTCTGGCTAAGCTTTTGAAAATGCCCAGCGCAGGTTCTGGGTCATAGAATACGTATGTTCTATATTCTATGAAGTTAGCTTATCAATAATTTTATTAACTTTTTTACTATTAATTTTAACTTTTAATTTGATTAATTTTTTCATTTACTTTTATGTATTACGAGTAGTTTCAAACTTGACTCAAACAAATCATATCTACGTATGTGCGTAGACATTTTCTTGTAAATACCATAACTTTTGTTAAACTTACAAAAATTTATTTTTAATTTGGTACATACATAAGAGTATAGGAGATCACTTTCCATTCAAATTGGGTCATATTTCATGGTCATCGCCGGCGACCTGTTATGTAATAAGTAAAGTATGTGTTATAACTTTAGAGCAAAATATTAATGTTATACAGGGTGTAATTAGTTTCATGTCATTAAAAAAAAACTGATGGTAGGGAACGACTAGGGAACGACAAGACAAACAAAAAGAACCTTATATATGGCGTCTAAAGCTCATAATTTTGGAGAAAAAAATCGGTAAAGGTATTTACACAGAACTTCCCTCGTTATTTGTGCATGGCGGTCACTCTAAAAAATTAATAATTACGAAATGACATTGAGAATAATAATCGGAATAGAGTTATTGCTATTATTACAAAGAAAACTTGATAAGTTTTGGTCAAAAAAATATACAGATTGCTCATCCAACAGCAAAAGTTCAATACTAAATAGCAGGTGCCACATATGGCAGGCTTGCGCAAATACCTTTACAAATGTCCACCATGACTGAATTATTTCTTGGGATGACCACCCTGCACATTTTACAATAAAAGTATAATAGGTGCATATGCCAGATATTATTGCCATCTGTCACATTTTCAATCCAACATTCACGTAATGGAGTGGAAGTATAGTGGTGGTTAAAAAATTTCATTTTTTTTTAAATTTTTCAAAAGATGTTGGTAAAATAATTTTCAAATTTTTTTCTTCTGAAATAGGTTTAAAATGTCAAACGTAGAAATTTTAAATTTGAGCAAAAAGGAAAGTTTCCTTATATTCTATAGTAATGCTAAAAAAAGTTTAAAAATTAAAAATTATTTATTTTTTAAAATAGGTTTAGAATGCTATGAAACGTGAAAATTTTAAATTTGAGCAAATAAAAAAAAATCGATCTATTTTAGTGGTAAAAACTTTTTGAAAAATGTTGGTGGAAAAAATTTTCAAAAATTTTTTTCTGAAATACCTAGGTTTAGAATGTCATTTAAATTTGAGCATTCTAGTGTTAAATTTTTTTCCAAACTGGTAACGAAATGATGCAATTTTTTTTTTCCGAAATTGGTTTGGAATATCATGAAACGTGGAAATTTTAAATTTGAGCAAAAACATTTTTTCGTCTGTTCTATAGTAGTGATACATAAATGGATTAAAAATGTTTTCAAATTTTTTAAAAAATTCTTCAAAAACATTTTTAAATTTGTTTGAATAATTTTAGAATGTCATGGAAACGTGGATAGTTAAAATCTGAACAAAAAAAAAAAAATCTATCTTAGTGGTAAAATTTTTTAAAAATAGTAAGAAAAATTTCTAATTTATCTTTTAAATAGATTTAGAACGCTATGAAACATGGAAATTTGAAATTTGAAGAAACAAAAAAAATTCCATCTATTTTAGTAAATAAATTTTCAAAAATGGTAAAAAAAATTTTCAAAAATTTTTTTTGCATCGGGCTTAGAATGCCATGAAACGTGGAAATTTTAAATTTGAAGAAAGAAAAAAAAATTATTTCATTTTAGTAGTAAAAATTTCTTCAAAAATATTGGTGAATAATTTTTTTTTTCCTGAAATAGGTTAAGCGTGTCATGAAACGTAGAAATTTTAAATTTAAGCAAAAAAAAATTTTTTCATCTTGGTAAAAATTTTTTCAAAAATGTTTGAAAAAAATTTTCAAAAATTTTTTTTTTTTCTGAAATTGGTTAAGCGTGTCATGAAACGTAGAAATTTTAAATTTGAGTAAAAAAAATTTTTTTTCATCTTGGTAAAAATTTTTTCAAAAATGTTTGAAAAAAATTTTCAAAAATTTTTTTTTTTCTGAAATTGGTTAAGCGTGTCATGAAACGTAGAAATTTTAAATTTGAGTAAAAAAAATTTTTTCATCTTGGTAAAAATTTTTTCAAAAATGTTTGAAAAAAATTTTCAAAAATTTTTTTTTTTTCTGAAATTGGTTAAGCGTGTCATGAAACGTAGAAATTTTAAATATGAGTAAAAAAAATTTTTTTTCATCTTGGTAAAAATTTTTTCAAAAATTGAAAAAAATTTTCAAAAATTTTTTTTTTCTGAAATTGGTTAAGCGTGTCATGAAACGTAGAAATTTTAAATTTGAGTAAAAAAAATTTTTTTTCATCTTTGTAAAAATTTTTTCAAAAATGTTTGAAAAAAATTTAAAAAAATTTTTTTTTCTGAAATAGGTTTAGCGCGTCATGAAACGTGGAAATTTTAAATTTGAACAAAAAAAAATTTTTTTCACTATTTATTCCGTTTAGACGGTCCACCCTGTATATTTTTCAGTGAAAATTCTACCAGTTCTTCGCTGACAGTAGCGTCAACTACCTACCAAATTTGACTGCTCTCCGTCAAGTAGTTTTTTAGTAAATGCACCAACAGACAGACAGACAGACAGACAGACAGACAGACCGACAGACAGACAGACAGACAGACTGACGGAATTGAAAAACCTATATTTTCGGAATCTACGTGTTCTGAAACGTCAGAATCCGAAAAAATCTCGGAGGGTGATTTTTTCTCGAATACAATACTTCCCTTCGGTATGCGAGGGAAGTAAAAGATAAATAAAAATTTCGAACATTTTCAATAAAATTTTTTGAGAACTGCTGGAATATTGAGGTAGGTTTAGATCTAGATCTGATCTGAAGAAAACTATACTCTAACTGTCCCTTGTGCAATATTTTAGTTATTGTCGGTGTTTGGTTATGTACACACGTCCAACCCGCCGTTCGTTGTTTTTGTTATTTTTGAATTTCGCCTCATTGTGTATTTATAGTTAAGATTTATTTTATTGACTTACCGTTCAAGTTGTCAAATTCTTGATTACGTACAGACACAACTGACTTGTTCGTTCTTTTTGCATTCCTTTTTGGCTTTTGTACCAAGTTTTTATTTTATTTTTCTTTGTTGACAACGTTAGTTGATAGTTTAGTGTTTAGTGTTGAACGGAGTGCGTATGTACTTAATTCGACGTACCGAACTGTGTATTGATACAGATGCAGAGATTTTGAATCATTTAGGTAGGTAGTAAGCTTTTAACCCAGGACACTCATTTATGTTACAAATGTTAATAAACCGCATTTAAATTTTCTAAATTATGAACAATACAATATTTTGTTCCAAATTAAAAAACACACATGTAAAGAAATGCTCTGCTTAAACCTCTATGGTCATTATTTGCTTGCAATTGTGCACGAAGAGAGAACGAATTATTTACCTCTTTATACTTGCCTCAGTTCAGTTGAGGCGGTCTATCAAAGGCGGTCGATTGTCCTTTGACAACGCGTGTGCCGGCGAGCACTTTTTTATGACAATTTAAAAGGTGTATAATTGGGAAGTACAAGTCCATCGACCAAGAAAAGCAGTGGTTCTCAATAGTTGTCTACCATAATATTAAATATGTTAACCTAGGTCAGTGTTTTTCAAAGTGCCCCTAGAGGGAAAAGTCATAAAGGTTTTTTGTTTGTCTAGTCGGTCCCCATTACTAGTTTTATTTTAATGACATGAAACTGATTACACCCTGTATACCATGTGTCTCTTAAGTTCGAACGAATGTTAGGTATATCAATTTTATATTTTATTTTAAAATTTTGTATTTTTAATAAGGTTATTACGCGTGACAATTAGACTCGATGTGAACACCTACTTCAAGAATAATAATAATAAGAAAAATATATTGGTTATAGGTATGCTTAATCTCTGTAGCACCACACAGAAGTGAATTGTGCCGTAAGAAAACTGTATTTCAATTTATTTAGGTAAAAATGTAAATTAGAAGATTAACAAGGATTTAAGTAGAAGTTATCAATGATTATTCCTAGTAAGTGTTCAAAATACCACCACGCAGTTCAAGGCAACTTTGACGACGTTTTGCTATAGATTGTACGTAGTCTTTCGGACATTTCTAGTCTGTTTTGAATTACTTAACCACCTAATGCAAACTATACCCGTTCGGCTCAACTAGCATTTTGTACCCCAAAGATTTCCAATATTTGCAAACAAGGAAATCTAGTGGATTTAAATTTGGTGATCCGGGAGGCCAAGCAATGGTTCTACCTTGCTGGTTCTATTCATTTCAAATATCTGTAAACAAGAAAATCTAGTGGATTCAAATTTGGTGATCCAGGAGGCCATGTAATGGTTCCACCTCGCTAGCTTCATCCATTCAATTCAAGTTGTTTCGTATGTTAATATTAAACATAATAATACATAAACCAACTGTTAATTCGTGATTAGTAGGGTACATGTCTAATAAACCGTTTAAGTCCTTTCGTAAGAACCTCAGGCACTCTGGGCATTTAAAGATTTTGGCACGGTATAAGGTCGATTAGCCGATCTTCAACCTCCATTACATACAAATTTTTTGAGAACCTGTCTTGAAATCTCACTAGAAATATCTCATATGAGTTGTCCGCGCTGACATGATAATTTTGAAAATTAACCATTCTATCTCGGGCAAATCCCCTGTTTCATCAGTAAAAGGATGTTCAGAAATAAACAATGACGTATGTAGCATAACTTTAAAGATTTTAACATATCCGAATCCGATAACCGTTTTACTTTCAGATCCGAGTGTGACTTAAGTTACACACCGCACCGAATCCGAAAACCGTTTTATTTATTTGGTATCAGTTTTATTTCATTTTGCCAAGCTCTTCACACTTACACTCTGACCGTCCATGTAGGCATGATTATTGCTGTAGATAACCGCTTGCTTTTGCCTGGTATTTGCACGCTGTCCGTTTTTTTAAATTACTTACTTGTGTAGTTTTTCCGTTTACTGTTTTTTTATACCGCTTTTACTACTGTCTCTTTCTTTACCGCTTTCACCGTTTGCTTGCTTACCACCGCTTGCTTCCGCATTAATGAGTAACTAGTAGCTAACTAGCTTCTCACCGCCTGGTTACCCGTACGTCACAAAACGGCGCTCTACCTAATTCAAATTAAATTAAAATGACATATCTTAAGTTTTTTTAATTGTATATATAAGAAACTCCGTACTTTGGTACCTCACAGTTTTTTTTTATTGTTTTGTAAAAATTTCATTGTATGTTAATAAACTTTGTTATTTACCGACATCTGCCTTTTACTGTTGAATGTGAGTGAAAGTCTAATCTGCCGTCCGGACCCCTGGACATACCGTGTCTCCACTGTAGCTATCCCAGCCCTACTGCAACAGGCTGCGTTTAGGAGGCTAATGTGGGACCTTTGCCCCACGTAAAAATTGCAAAGGTGGCGCTCGAGATTACAGAATTTAACCGAAATATATAGTGGAGCGAAATTGAGCATAAAAGTCTCTCCGTTCTCGAGAAAAAAAAAATTAGCGTAGAACCAGTTCAGACCTTATAGGTTTTATAAAGTGAACAATTTTACATAAGAAATAGCTATTTACAATATTTTTTTGGGGTACTGACATTTTTTATTTCGAAAAAACTTCAGAAATTGGTTGTTTAGAAGATTCGTGTTTTTTAAAATTAACATCCTCATATCTTCAAATCTAATTGGGCTATCGATCTGATTTTTTTTTTAAATTCAAGTACACACCCAAGCGCTTCCAACGGTGTTTTTGTTTATATCAATTATTGTTTATTATTGTCTTTAAATAACAATGAACTTATTACTTCGCAAAGAATGCACTCATATTTTCACTAAGCGACAAACTTTTTTATTTTTGCAAATTATCATATACATGCAGCGGTGCAATTGAAGCCAAGATATGGGACAAGTTTTTGAAAAAAAAATTTTTCATCTAGGACTTATAGTTTTATATTTATGAATATTTTTGTAACGCAGTAGCTATGTACACCGGCAGGCGTACGACTACCGGTATCCAGTACTGCGTCCGCACGAGCGGAGCGCTAAATATGATTGTGCTGTCGTAATAAAATAATGTGAATTCGTATACATCGTGGATGTTGTTGGGTGTAATACAATTTTCTGAAGTTACTTTTAAAAGAGTTATTATTTATTCATAATGGAGTGTATTATGTTATCATTAATATCTAGTGCCGAGAAAAGACAAGATGGCTGTGGAAAACAAATTCTACTTCAAAGCGCTGATATTTTGAGTGGGGAAATTAAAGTGAAATATCACGTAGATTGTCGCCAAAGTTATACAAGTCAACAAAATATGACTGCCCAGTCGACTAGTGGTCGAACCTCTCAAAGTGTAAAACCTATTTCTGTAACACGTCACTCTAATTCTCCTTACAACATCCGATCTATGTGCTTGATTTGCAATAAAAGTGAAACAAAGAACAAACGACAATTAGTATCAGTACAAGCAGGTAAATCCATTAAATCTTATGTAAAAATCTGTTATAAGTACTTTTAGGAGCCGGAGGGTCTACTTATGCAAAAATTATGTACGCTGCAGAACAACGAGACGATATAGATATGATTGCCAAATTAAGTGGCTATGAAGATATATTTGCATATGATGCAAAATATAATAAGAGCTAAAAATAATCCGGAAACTACACACTTACCCGATGACTTTGACAAGTTTAACTCGTCATCAAGTAGTAGCGATTTTAAAGAAAATTTCAAACTCAACGGCTCTTCGGAAATACTGATTCTCCTCAGAGTAGCATCGACGCAATTCAATGCATACATTTGATTTAAAAAGGCAGGGATTTCCCGCACCGGGTGATATTAATAAAGCAGAGTTTGAAAATCAGGTTCCAAATATGTTACTTCTTTTCATACCTTGGTTAATAGATGGTAAATTATTTGCGGAGGTAAGCAGTATTCTATTCAAAGTTATACTGAGTTTTACTTTTTTTGTGTATTGTCTAAAAAAAACTTTAACAATATGTACTGAAATTGCAGATGTATGCATCAGTTAAAAATATGGTACTCCAGTAATGATCCAAATCCGCTGCTTGAAGCTACCGAAGGTTGGGGGTGGACTTTAATAAATGATTGTTGGAATCCTGTTTTTTCAAATCAAAAACCTATTCCAGATATTGTACGACAATGTTTAAGCCTTTATTGTTCCGATAAAAATTGCAATAACAAAAAATGTAACTGTGTGAAAGAAGGTCTAAAATGTTGTAAGCAGTGTAAATGTGTGGTAATAGCAATAATTGTGCAGAATGTATGGTTGAATTTGAGGATGATGAGGATTTTTTTTAACTATCGCTAAAATTATAAAAATTATAAAACAATAAATATATATGTTAAAATGACCTGTGATTAAAATTTATACTTTCTACTTAGACAATATTATATTTATGTATTAAGCTAGAAGGGTAGTTCTTTTGATTGGTTCTCCAATAATGAGTATTTTAAAGTGTTTACCTGATTAATATATTTGCGTGACCATATTTAGGCTCCAATATACACAAAACAGATCATTTTATATTAAATAAAAGTGTGAATTTAAACAAATTATTTTCGACATACTTTTTTCTTTAAAATACTTCAATACTTCGTCAGTAATAACTAGAAGAGTAGTTGTTTGGACTGGTTCTCCAATAACGATAAAGTATTTATACCTAACTAATTAGTATATTACCGAGACCAGTTTAGGCACCAATATTATACAGAAAATAGGTAATTTCATATTAAACAGAAAAGTTTATAAGTTGAAATTTGCTTAATACCTAAATAATATTTTCTAATGATTAAAGTAAATAAATAAAAAATAATTACTTTCTACTTGTTTCCAAATTTTTGTCTATATTACTCGTAATATTTCATATTGCAGTGACAATCACGCGCCTTCCGAGTGTATGCCATATGTTACTGCGTCACAAAAATATTCATAAATAAAAAACTATCAGTCCTAGATGATTTTTTTTTTCAAAAACTTCTCCCATATCTTGGCTTCAATTGCTCCGCTGCATGTATATGAAAATTTGCAAAAATAAAAAATTTTGTCGCTTAGCGAAAATATGAGTGCATTCTTTGCAAAGTAATAAGTTCATTGTTATTTAAAGAAAATAATAAACAATAATCGATATAAACAAAAACACCATTGGAAGCGCTTGGGTGTGTACTAGAATTTAAAAAAAAATCAGATCGATAAGTCAATTAGATTTGAAGATATGAGGATGTTAATTTTAAAAAACACGGATCTTCTAAACAATCAATTTCTGAAGTTTTTTCGAAATAAAAAATATCTGTACCACAGAAAAATATCGTAATTGCCCATTACAGGTCCCAAATAACCTACTCTACAAAATCTACAGACTTTCATCTGGTTCTACGCCAAAAAAAATAAACGACACATTCCTGGGTCGATTTCGCTCCTCTAATAGCTCAGCGTCAAAGTGACGCTTCCACTTGCCTATGCGCTAGGCAACTGGAAGAAAGCACGTCACAGTAGAACCAGAACAAGACTATTACTATGAATTTTCACTCAATAATTTCAGTGGTTTGCAAAATAGCTAGATTAAAAACTACGAAAAAGGAATATTAACATAATTTTTAACTTTAAATCAAGCTATTTTGCAAACCACTGAAATTATTGAGTAAAAATTCATAGTAATGGTCTTGTTATAGTTCTACTTAGGTAGTTTTATAGTTTTTTTTATATATATGTACTAAAAAAAATAATTATGGCCAAAAATAATAAATATTTCCCTATCTGATGTCTCTTTCTAGGCAATGGCCACCTTAAGCACTGTAGTCCATTTTTGTATAGAGCACATGCCATTATTGTATTTTTAATACCATATTTATGGCCGGCAACAATAGAATGATTCGAGGTACAGCTTAAAACTTGGATAATGCATTAAATATTTATCACAGAATAGCCTACTTCCCGTTCAATAAAATTGAAAAGTGGAAGAAATTTATTTTGTTGATGCATAACAGCCGGTGTATTGCATCCTTTGTGCATTTTCCATTAGTTCTGGTGGATGCATTTGTGAATTTATTTCAACCCGCATTTAGTTCGTATAAACTGCGGTGCAGCAGTGAGTACTCCATAGTTTACTAGTAACATATGTTACCGTACGGCTGGTAACGTTTTGATGTTGTTAACTATGCAGTCAGTTCGTTAATTCGGGAAAGTTTGGTGAAAATCGGAGAGGAGGTTCGCTGCACTATACAGGGTATATTTAAAATACATTTGGAGTGGGCAATACTATCAGCGTAGATAGGACTAAATAAATAACTTGTAGCATTTGAAAAAGCTACATTAATAATTTCAGTTTGAATATAGTACTTAAATTGACCCTGATTAATTCATTTGTTTGAGTATGCAACCCACGATCTAGAGTTCGATAGTAGATGGTTGCCTATCTAGAGGGGGAATTATGTGTAGTAAACATGCTTTCCTTAAGTATGATTTCGAGTTAGAGGGGTTACTCACATGTTGTTGTTGTTGGGATATTACACAATGGTGTAATTCAGTCTTTAAATTGCAAAGTCCTTTGTTGGCGCATTTTTATTGGCTAGAGAAAGAGTTCTCTAGTTGCTCAAGTTGGCAACACTGAGAACAGGGGAACTGTAGAGTACATTTCCAGCTGGGGGGTCGTTCTTCGACAGCGACGAGATTAGCGGAATGGCGGCGGTCCCGGTTTTGTAGTGAAGAATTTGGGTTTTACATCGCTGACTGATCGCCGCGTGTCTCGTGACGTTATGTAATACTCTCTATAGGAGGTAAGCTTTTATTTTACTTAGTTGGTGTTTTATTTAGTTCTTATTTATTGTAATTATTACAGAGTGTTTTGGAGGGGCATATATACTTTGGAGAGGCTTACAATTGGGATGAGCACATGTTTAGTGCTGTAATTTTGGTTATGTAAGGGGGCCCAGTATTGTTAGAGGAGTGATAGGAGGGAGTCCATTACTCAGATATTTGGTTTTATGTGGGTCCTGCTAACGTTTTGAGAAGTTTTGGTTGGAGAGTTGTTCGCAGCAGTCCCTAAGAGATTAGGCAGAGATTTAGGAGTGACGCAGAGTCGTAGTCGTAAGCAACGTTGAGAACATCTTAGAAAGTGGTGACAGGTCACGCTGCAGTCGTCAGAGAAAACGCCAAGGCTCTAACCAGGTTTTATTGCTTCATTTTAGTTACATAATTTTATAGAAATTATTATAGTTTCATTCAGTGATTTTTTTGTGAATTATTAGAGTAAATTGCACAACGATTTTGCAACTACATACCTAGCATGATTAAATATCTTAAGATTTTTTACTGTAAGTAGCGCATGGTACCACGTGATACTAATTTACCTTCTACTATGTCACACATTAAATATTTTTAATAGAATACACTTGAGGCCGTAGTTGCATTTCTATAAAAAGGGGTCAAATCACTGAAGTAACTTTAGAAGGGGTCATTCACATATTTTGCATATACAGATTATGTTTAGGGGATAATTGTGAAACTACTTGTTTTTATTGTTGTATATCTCCGTGTGTTGTAATAAATGTCTAATGTCTACACGTTCTTATTATTTGCACTTGTTCTCCTGATATTTGTTTAAATTTTGAGATTTCATAGAGTAAAGTAGAGTTTTGCTATTACAGATATATTTTGAGTATTCCATCGCATGGTTGCTAGTAACCTAATTTTGTTCCGAGCTGGCAAAATTATTTAAATCATATTACGTAACATACAGCCGGTGGCGCCCTTTTGAGTGTCCACACATAATCCTAACCCACGACCTTGTGCTCTCCACCAAAAATCTGCTGCCGTTCGCATCGGAATAACATGTTTTAATATTTAGGTATCAAAATATGTTACAAACTCAAGAAAAAAAAAATTAAATGTTTGTTTCAGCCATCGACAACGGCGGTATTTTTTAGGAAAGACAGTTAGCGACCGTCATATAAGTCGACTGGAACTTTTCCAGCATTTTCTTGTATTTTATATTTCTTAAAGATGTTATAAATATAATAAAAAAGGAGGTGTGGGTCGCAAAAAGACCTTTTCTTAACCCTTAACCACTGACACGGAGTCCGATAGACTCCATGCCGTATATTTCGCGCTGTTACTTCCACCACAAATTTTTGTCACTGCTGTCGCCTCATATACCTTTCATATTTTTAGTGCTCTACAACGTGTCAAAGTGGCAGGGTAGTAAAAATTCTATTTGTCCGAGTATTGCGAGTTTGGGAGTCTGGCAGACTCCCTGTCAGTATTAGCGTTATATAAGTTGTAAGCCATAGCGGCTCTAATTCTAAGCCTAGTGTGATAGAGCGGGTGAATGTTCTTGACCCAAATTTTGAAGAAATAGCGTTGACTTGGTTTAACGATACAGGAAGTGACAATAGTGATGCTGCAGTGGAATTAAAATCCGCAATTCGTCGTGTTTTGCATATGCCGGAAGAGGTACATGAAATGCATGAGGAACGTCTGCAAAACCGAAAATATTGTTACATATGCCCTTATAAATTAAAAAGGAAGACATCATACACTTGTATAAAATGCAGTAAACCTATTTGCCTGCAGTGCTTTCGAAAATGTTGTATAAACTGTTGTAGTGACCGAGAGGGGGCATAAAAGATGGCTTCCCAAGATCACCTGCAGATTTTTTTACTGTATGATTTTAGAATTTAGTTATATTTTTTTTACTTAGTGTTACCATTATGTTTACAGTTTTCTTATTGCTGATTGTTTATTTAATGATAAAAAATACTAGGGTCCAATTATTATTACTTGTGTTTGACTTGTTTAAAAAATTAAGGATTTTATGAATTGTTCATTTATGGAAGCTTTTTTATATATTTACAGAATATGTTGTAATACATCCTTTCAGAACACCTTGGGCATTATTTACTTACAAAAAATATTTAGAATATGTTTAATTTTTTTTATAACTATTTTTGAATAGGAGTCTATCAGACTCCCTGTCCGTATCAGTGTACTAACAATTGGTGTCAGTAGTTAAGGGTTAATTTAGTCAGCGGTACTGACCTAGTCAATACTACTACTTAGCTTGAAAATATCGTTTTCTTAAGACATAATTAATTTAAGAAAAACCGTTGGAGCAAACATTTCATAAGACTATTTTTTCGTTCTTTTGGGGCAATACATATTAAGAAGCATTTGTAGGTACATATACACCACACACCTGTATATCGGGTGTCAATGAGATCACTTCTCGGCTGTCACACATACGGAAAAATCTCACATTTAGTTGTACAAAAATACTCAAGTTTCAATAATCATTACATTGCATGTTGTTTGATCTTGTGCACCATTTCTGTGTATAATTAGTTAGCTTTTTAAAGTTTATTTTTTACAAAAATAAACAATTTGTTTATTTTCTTTACATAATACACTTATCTTACATTTGAAAATCGTCCAAAAGGTAATCAAATGGAGTAAGTAGGTACATATTTACAATAATAAGGACAATAACTTCTTCTAGGCTGTAAGGAGTGATTATTGGGATTGACTCGCGTGCTGTTTTCATTTTCTTCAAACTCTGTGGACTTATTTGTATTGCAAGCTTGACTACATCAGCAGCTGTCCGTTTCTGGCTCTAGATTAGACTCTTCTGCGTGGCAAAAGCTAGTTCTTCATGTTCCATTTTAGGGAGCTGACGTCACGCTTATTTCTTCCCAATGTTCTGAAAATAATTTCCTCGGTCTGCCTCGCTCCTTTCTTGGCCCACTTTGGGCTTAACCGTAATTGATTGGAGTAGCTGGCACCAGAGATGACAGATATAATGAAGAATGAAGCCACTTAGAGTTCTTTTTCCCAAACTTTTCGTAAAGGCGACTGTCTTTCCACTTCAAAATCAATTTTGAAACAAAACATTTTACTGGAACTTTTAAGCTCATCCTAGAGTTTATAGCCAGATTACGTACACTATATTTGTCTAGAAGGTACTCAAGTCAAGTCTTTCAGTACACAGTACATATTGGGGTAGGATTTTTTGCTTCGCGTCTTGTCGCACATTATACTCTGACATTCGTGCAAATAAGTATGGTGAGCCTAAGAGATAACTAGGCTGCGACGGGGGTCATCGAAAAACATGCCGACAAAGCAGTTAAAAGCGGCCGACAGAGGATACCGCCATGTTTTTTTGCTTTTTCGCTGCCAAATTATCATATTAAGCGTGCTATACTCTTGTAATATTCTCAAGTAACAATTTCAGTTTGTGTCCTTACTTAGTAAACAACGTACACACGACGCGACCTACTCGTTCCTTGGTATTGTCTATTGCTTTTGTTCTTTTTGAATTTTGTGCCACTTATGTTAAGATTTATTTTATTAACTTATCGTTCAAGTCGTTAGTACTTGGTTACGTAAGACACTACTACTCATTCGTGCTTTTTGTGTTACTTTTTGGATTTTGGAAGTTTTTCTTTTTGTTTTCTTTATTGATGATGTTAAGTCACAGTTTGATGTGTTGTTTAAAACGCAGATTTTGGACATTATGGGAGATTACACCTATCCAGAGCTCGCGGATATGCACTTGGCGTATGGAAAAAGTGGTGGAAATGCAGCTGGTGCGGAAGAGCTACATCGTTTAAGGTTCCTTGTGCTCGTACATTTTCTTAGTATTGACCAGCGTCTTCGAAAAACAGGTCGTCTCTATGGACATGGAGGAGAACGAGGTCCACAACGCGAAGAAAGGGTAATTGACGTAGAGGTTCAAATTTTGGAACTTGTAGAAGACTTTAAGCATCCGCGATATCGCGAACCGTGTGGGAGTATCCCATTTTGTGGTATGGAGGACATTGAGAGATATGAACTTACATCCCTATCACTATCAACGTGTCCAAGCACTAGAACCTCAAGATTTTGTAGAGCGAATACAATTTCGTAGGTGGATTTAAGAAAACACGCGGCAAATGAGGATTTTTTAAACGTTCTGTGTTTCTCCGATGAGTCGTGTTTTACCAGAAATGGTGTGTTTAATTTTAAAAATATGCACTATTGAGCAGACGAAAATCCACGTGTAATAAGAAGGGCGCATTTTTAACGACGGTTCAGCGTTAATTTGAGGGCAAGAATTTGCGGTAATGAAATAATTAGACCTATACAATTACCCGCCAGATTAAATGGTGATGTATACTTAAATTTTTTACAACAAACCTTGCCAAATTTGCTGGAAGATGTACCCTTGGCTACGCGCAGAAGAATGTGGTATTTCCACGATGGCGCGCCAGTCCATTTTAGTCTGGCTTTTTTGAACGGAAAGTTTCCTCGACGGTGGATTGGACGTGGCGAACCAGTACCATGGCCTACTAGATCGCCCGACTTAAATCCGATGGACTTTTCTTTTTGGGGCATTTTAAATCTCTGGTTTACCGTGATCCAATTGACACTTTAGAACAATTGCAACAACGTATTTTAATGTGCATAGAAACCATAAAAAATCATCTTAATTTACCAAATGTGTTGAACGGAGTGCGTATGTCCTTAGTTCCATGGTAGAAACATATATAAGATATGCTCGTCCTGGCTACCAGAATTTGACTTTTCTGCGCTGGAACCAACGGGAACCATATTGGATATATCACAGTATATTGACAGAGAATCCTAATATTCTGTGATATTGATATTACACATATTTCAAGTTTTTATAATATTATCCCTCAACATTGTACCCCTGCAACCAGGTGTAAAAGTAGCCGTGTTCGGGTGCGTAAGTGCCTAATATTATTTTTGTGTTTGGTTTATTCTCTATGGTGTGATATTTTTGAGGTTAAAAAAGAAACGATTATTTATAATAAACTTAAGACATGGTTGGGTGCAGTATAAACAGTTGCAAAAATAGGAGTGGAACTTTAACTGAAAGAAATGTACTATTCTTTCGGTTCCCAAAAAATGAAGAATATCGAGAAAATGGTTAGAAATTTGTCGAGTAAAACCTGATCATTTCATAAACGGTAATTATAAAAACAATAATTATTTAATACATTGGCTTGTTTACAATTACAAAATATGTATCAGTATAAATTAAAGATGTACCTATTTACGATATAAAAGTTTGCATTATGTGGTCAGAAATAAAAATTGTTTTTTTTTACAGCTCACATTTGTTCAGTGCATTTTAAGAGGGCAGATTTTAAAGCGACTCCAGAGTAGGTATCTCAAAAATGTTGAAAACTATTCTCCTTCTGCCTCATGCAGTACCTATAGAACATTTGGCAAGAATCATTCTCCAAGATATAAGGTACAAAGCAAAAAGTAAGAACAAGTAAACATATTCATGCATATCGTTTAATTTCAAAGAAAAGTTAGTATGCAGTATGAATCATAAATCTAGGATATTTAAAACTGTAGGAGTATTTAGATTTTATTCTGTAAAATTTGATTAATGACGCTTACATCTCTTGTCAAGATACTCTATATGTTGTAAAAAGTCTCAGTATAATACCTATTTTATTTATTACGTATAGTATATATGTTTATTTTGTTATAGAATAAAAGTATAAAATAAGACGAGTGTATGATTTCTTGTGACTGTCCGGTATACCCTCACAAGGTGTCAATACAATTAGAAGTTATATTACCTGTGGTGTATGTATTTTTCGTAAATATTGGTTAAAATTTACTATGACGATAGCATTTGTAACTAAAAAGATTAATATATATTGTACAAATAACTTATATAAGTATATTACATATAATATATTCTTTATATTAAAAAATTGACATTTATCATAAAGTCATAGTAAAAACTCATATAGTATTCATGAACCCTTTGATAAATATTGATTATATGGAACTATATATATACGTTAATTTCTTTAGTATTGATAACTTAACCTATAAACTCTTTAAATCGCCGAACTAGATCATATAAAATATATACACTGCATCAAAGAAGTACCTTTTTACGATATTTTTTACAAAGAATGTCTTGCATATCCATAACTACACGATAGTAAAAAACACTAAAATTACAATGAAAATTTGCTACATCAATGTTGAAATGTATGTATGTACAATCTTACATTATTATTCAAAACCATTCTAAAATGTTTCCAAATGAGTAATATTTCGTCAAATTTTAACCTTATTTCCAAAATGAGGCATCTGTTTTTAAATGGTATGTGAAATCATCTCCTTTTGTACAAAAGAATACACTACATTATTTGAAATATGCGCACGAAACGCTATTGGTCCGATTATCAATATGGTTCCCGTTGGTTCCAAAGCATATGATTGGTTACTGCGAAAGCTGCGCAACAGCATACCTGTATATGTTTCTACCATGCTTAGTTCGACGTGCCGAAATGTGTATACGTGGAGATGGAGGTTATTTCGAATAATATTGTCTAAATAATTTTTGTGAAAAATTCAAAAGAATTAATTGTTCAGTTATTGGGTGTTACCTATTGGGCTTTAAAGGTATGATAATTATTATTATCATTATTATTGGTATTCGCTGTCTTGTTTTGATCTGTTTATTATTGTTTACATTGATTTTCATAGAGAACAAAGACTCGATTTTTAGTTTTCGATACCTGATTGGGAAAAATTATGCGCTCAATTCGTTAAAAAATCAGATTTTTTCCTAACTTAAAATATACAACCATTTTCTGTTATCGTATCTCGGGCTAGACTGTTTGTTTTCCAATTTCATAACATAATTACTGTTTCTTTAAGCTTTTAACACAATGTTACAAATGTTAATAAACCACTTTTAAATTTTATAAATTTTTATAAACGACAATAAAAGCTACAAAAACTTTGTTCCAAATTAAAAAACACATGTAAACAAATCCTATTTAAACCTCTGCGGCCATGCTATGCTTGCGTTGTGCCGAAAGAGAAGGAATTATTTACATTTTCATAATTAGTGGTATAAGAAGTTCGGTACAAGTAATCCCATCAAAGTGCCGCACTTCTTCCGGCGGGAGCACAAGTCGGGTAATGAAACATATTCTTTATAGGATTTTGCAAACAGTGGAAAGAAAAGCTATGTATGAGAACTAAAGGAAAAACTATATATAAAAATATTAATGAAATCTTTGCATTCTTTCGATAACCTGATTTCTGGTTATGCTAACAAGTAAAAATTCGTATCTGCCATTCTCATTTTAACATTAGCATCCAACCTAGTCCCCTACGGCTAAGCAGGCTAAACTAGTATCCACATGATCCTCTACGATATGTAAATTCAGTTAAAAATGAGAACAAAGGCCTGAAATTAATTTATTTACGTACCTTGTCTTTAAAAATTTTTTCATTCTAATGAATTACATTTTCATAAAATCTCATTCAGTTTCTTGGAAATGCTTAGCCTTTGAAACGTTTTTCGTCCTTATTGTGGACTCATCAGAAAAGCCTAAAGCCATTCACAACGATGTTCCATGCAAAACTAAGACAATATCCATGAACAAGTTAAAAATAATTATAATAATGGAACAAAGTTTTTTTTTACTTTTTCAAGAAAAAAAAAATTTTTTTTTAATCTTTCAAGTCAACCGTAGATCTACTCCACTGAACTCAGACAGTTAGAGCATTTCCAACGACGGCGTCAGAAGAACAGCTTTTTTTTAGTTTAATAACACGTTTCTATTAGCTTGACATGTGACATTGTAATGGAATCTTACGATTCACTTTTCACCCACTTGCAGAAGTCTTATTGACTTGAAATTTGGCATGTGTATATGGTTCACATGACAATACAATTTGACATTTTTTATAGAAAAATCCAAGATGGCGTTTCAAATATGGCGGACAGTCTATTGTCATTTAATACCAGATTCTACTAAAAAATTGGTATCTAGGGATTCTTGAGGTCGCAGATAATAAATAAGTGATCAAAACTCAAAAAATCAAAATGGCGGCGTCAACATGACGGATAAGTTTTATCTTTCACCGTCTGATTCGACGGAAAATCGGTATCTGGGTGTTATCGAGGGCGAAGATTATAATTATCTGGTCCAAATTTAACAATTCAAAATGGCGGCGTCAAAATGGCGGATAAGTTTGTAGTTTGTGGTTTGACTCGCAGATTATAAATATTTAGTCCAATTAAAGAATTCAAAATGGTGGCTTAATAATTTTAACGAATTTAAAATCACGCTTTTAAACACAAACTGAAACTGTTAAAAAATGCATTAAAAAGAAGAAAATAATGTTAATAATAACAATAATTATGTTAATAAACGTTAAAGCGTGGGGGCAATCAAAATATATGAAAAAACAGAAAACTTTACTCATTGGACGCCCCACGTTTTTCTTTTTATTAACTTAGTTATTGTTATTACTAAGTTTATTTAGTTTATATCGTAGTTTTTAATGTTTTTAAATTATTTATTTTTATTAACGACGACTTGGCAGACGCCTTCTAGAATAGCATATTATTCTACAGATCATTCGATATTTTATTTGCCTCCTAGTACTAAAACTACATAATTCAAAATGATGTGCCTCTGTTTGTCTATTTCCAAATAATCTTCATTACAGCGTTAAGAGTTTTTCGGGTATCTTAATTAAGAAAATTGCCCTTATCGCTAGTTCGCCTGCAGAAGCCAATTATTATGACAAGATGTCTTGCAACTGGGGGTGGGCCAAGTTTAATAAGTCGTAAGCCTTGAATAGAATATCGATTATTAAAGAAAATTTAATTAAAACACAAAAAGGGCGATGTAAAAAGGCAATCTTATAAATCACATTTTTTCAATCACTCAGGACCTTTTAAAAAATAGGTTTTCCTTTGTTCAGTTAAAGTGTTGTGCGCGTGCTACTGATGTTTTTACTTTTCACAATTGCTCGCGTGCACCGAAAATACCCTGTTAGGAAAGAGATTCGACGCAGATCTGTATTTAGGGGCTGGTTGAAAAAATTTGATAATGTTCAGAACTGAGAACGAAATATCTAATCCAAAGTTTGAGTGAGGCAATTGTCAAAGGTAAAAGAAAAGTTAAGTTGGAAGCTATACTACCAGCGTCAGCATTTTTCAAGAGATTATTATCAGGTTTAACTATGAAAAATGTGAATGGAAGAAAAATCTTTGGAATGGCATATTCTAAACGTGTTGTAGGCTATATAGTCTCTAACAAGATTTTATAAATTATACGATAAAACTTCAAAACTTTTCAAAACACCAAATGTGGCGTTAGAAATAAGTACCTTTTGTTCAATATAACCATAGCAACCGAACCACTAAATGTGATTTAACGGCTTCTGATTTGACATTATTTCAGCACAGTGTGTTGGAATGATACTTATTCCGACACAATTTTTAGTAGTGGAATCCGCAGTTTTCTAAACATGTTTGGAATGGCATGTTCCATAATTTGTTGTAGAATATACTATTATTACACCCATGATCATCTTACGCCGTATATTTAGGTTTTTGCTAGGATCGGTTGTTACATCCGCTGCACCCTGTGAACATTCAGGACCAAGTAATTCGAAGACTCGAATAAGATGATTGGCCGAGACGTAGAATTGAGATGAGATGTATCTCTACTGTACTGTTTATTTCAAGAAAGGAATGAATTGACTTCATTTTTATTGCAAAGAGTTCAGAAAGGCATTTAGAAGAAACTGTACCTTTTATTGTTTGGCGGAAATTTGAGCAAAAAATATTTGCCATCTTTCTACTGAAAAAAATGTTCAATTTTGATTTTTTTTCTGAAAAGGGTTTAAAATGTCATGAAACACAGAAATTTTAAATTTGAGCAAAAAAAATTGTTTACACCTTTTATTCTAGGTACTGGTAATAAGAAATTTCAAACAAAATTTTCCTTTCAAATTTTTTTTCTGAAATAGGTTTAGAATGTGATGAAACCTGGAAATTTTAAATATGGGCAGAAAAAGAAATTCCATCATATGATCTATGGTAAAAAAATTTTAGAAAATTCTTTGACAAAATTTTCAATGATTTTCCTTTTTGAAATGGATTTAGAATGCCATGAAACGTGAAAATTGCAAATTTGAGCAAAAATTTTACCCCTTTTATTCTAGGTGGTCGTAAGAAAAAATTTCAAAAAATGTTTCTATTTGAGTTTTTTTTTTCTGAAATAGGTTTAGAATGTGATGAACCGTGGAAATGTAAATTTTGAGCAACAAAAATTCCATTAGTAAAAAAAATTTAGAAAAATTTTTTTACAAAATTTTCAAATTTTTTATTTTTTTTATTTTTTTTTATGAAATGGATTTAGAATGTCATGAAAGGTGGAAATTTTAAATTTGAGCCAAAAAAAATTCCCATCTTCTACTGATAAAAAAATTTTCAAAAAGTTTTGAATTTTTTTTTTTCTGAAATAGGTTTAGAATGTCAAGAAACGTGGAAATTTTAAATTTGAGCAAAAAATACTTGCCATCTTTCTACTGATAAAAAAATTTTCTATTTTGATTTTTTGTCTGAAATAGGTTTAAAACGTCATGAAACATAGAAATTTTAAATTTGAACAAAAAAAAATGTTTACACCTTTTATTCTAGATATTAGTAATAAGAAATTTCAAAAAATGTTTCCATTTGAATTTTTTTTTCTGAAATAGGTTTAGAATGTGATGAAACCTGGAAATTTTAAATATGAGCAGATTTAGACAGTCCACCCTGTATATTTTCCAGTGAAAGTTTAACTATTTCTTCGCTGACAGTAGCGTCAGCTGCCTACCAAATTTGACAGTTCTCCGTCAAGTAGTTTTTTAGATAATGCACCAACAGTCAGACAGACAGACAGACTGACGGAATTGAAAAACCTATATTTTCGTAATCTACACGATCTGAAACGTCAAAATCCGAAAAAATCTCGGAGGGTGATTTTTTCTTGAATACAATACTTCCCTTCGGTGTGCGAGGGAAGTAAAAATGAAACCAAACATTTCCGACAAAAAATAAAAGGTACTGTGTTTTCTAAATGCCTTTCTGAACCTTTTTTAGAGGTTTTCAGATTTTTCCTGCTAAAATGGCGCGACTAAAATTATACAGATCAAGAAAAATATTAAGTAATATGTTTAACGATGATTAAACACCCCGTATATTCCCCCAAACCACCTACATTACTTTTTCATGCAAACCTTATCTCTGTCGCGCGTTAAGTTTCCCCATTCTAGTGAATTAAAAATAAGCTTGTCTCAGTCCATTCAAGCTCCCAACTTTATCAAATATAAAACAGCGCACTTTATTATCCCGCGTCCGGAATATACACCGGCCCGCTCTCGAGACTCGTACAGTTAAAAATTAAGCTCTCCATGCCACCCTGTAATATCCACTAATCTGTTAGTGAATCTGAAAGTTCGGTAAAGCCGTACGTGCCGAGAATTATAGCGTCGCCGAAAGATGGACGGATTGGGTTTCCAGAAGAATCAAAGAATCATTTTTACGGCAACTTTCAATTGGTCGGATTAAAACTGCAGATAAAATAAATTAATCACGTGGAGTTGTTTGCAAAGTTTTCGAGCGTCCCGTCGTATATCCTGGACGTCTTTTTATCACCGTTAACAACTTGGGAAGTTTCTGTTTTGGATATATCTCGATTGGCTATTCTTAATTATTTCGATCTTTTATTTTTGCTTTGAAGCATGCGCGTAGGTTGTTTCTTTTTTAAGTTAATGTCGTATTCTATAATCTTGTTAAGTTTATTGAGAGAATTAGTTTCAGTTGTTTAAAGTCTTAATACGAATTAGGTAGTTAAAACCAAGTGATTAAATGTACTTGCAGACAATTTAATTTGTCACGAAAATGTACAACAGTGTACAGAATTCTATTACAGTGCCTATCGAATAAATTATAATTATTTAGCGAAATGATTAAATATGCAATTTTTTAGGATAAAACCCAACTGTCTAGAAGTTGCAGATATAACATACTCATTTTTTTTTTTTTTTCAGGACTTCCTGACACATTTATTTTTTTTTAAGGGCTGCTCGGGGAACCTACAAAATATCAAAATTAACCAGTGTGTTACTAGTAAATAACCTCTACGTCTGTAACTTAGGACATAGAATAAACTGGGACTCGGCAAAAATTTTAACAAAAGATGCAGATAGCAAAGAGAAAAATTAAAGAATCCGCGATATTATTGAATGAGGATAGATGCGTGTCGAATTGTTCCGTATATGTCTGTATAACTTGGTTGCCAATGTTAAAAGAAGAACTTCACAAACTTAACATTGTATAAATACTAAAAAAAATCTGTTGACTATATCAACAGTTGTATATAAATAGTAAGTATATCTATGGGTATTGAAGAGAGCTGTGTATTTATCATACACAGCAAAAAAGATTTTTCAAAAAAGCCTTGAAAAAGGAAACAGATTAGATTTCCGAAACGTCGGCGAAATATTTAATTTCAAGTTTTTATACTTACTTGTGTTATTTATTTAAAAAAATCTGTAAAGGTGTTTACACAGAACTTCTCTCTTTATTTGGGCATGGCGGTCACTCTAAAAAATTAATAATTACGAAATGACATTGAAAATAATAACCGGAATATAGTTATCACTATTATTACAAAGGAAACCTGATAAGTTTTAGTCAAAAAGAGACAGTGCTCATCCAACAGCAAAAGTTCAATACTAAATAACAAGTGCCAAATATGGAAGGCTTGTGCAAATACCTTTACAAATGTCCACCATGACTGAATTATTTCTTGGGATCCTGTAAATTTTAGTGGTATTTTTTTTTAATAGGTTTAGAATGCGATGAAACGTGAACATTTTAAATTTGAGCGAAGAAAAAATATTGTTCTATCTATTTAAGTGGTAAAAAAATTTTCAAATTTTTTTTTTCTGAAATAGGTTTAGAATTAGAATGTCATGAAACGCGAAAATTTTAAATTCGAGCAAAAAACATTTTTTCCTTCTATTCTAGTCTTAAATTTTTTTTCAAAAATGGTAAAAAAATGTTGCAAACTTTTTTTTTCCGAAATAGGTTTGGAATGTCATGAAACGTGGAAATTTTAAATTTGAACAAAGAAAAAAAAATTTTTCATCTATTTTAGTAGTAAAAAATTTTTCAAAAATGTTGGCTGAAAAAAATCTTCAATTTTTTTTTTCTGAAATAGGTTTAGCATGTCATGAAACGTGGACATTTTAAATTTGATCAAAACAATTTTTTCATTATTTATTCCCTTTAGACGGTCCACCCTGTATATTTTCCAGCGAAAGTTTAACCATTTCTTCGCTGACAGTAGCGCAACTACCTACCAAATTTGACTGCTCTTCGTCAAGTTGTTTTTTAGTTAATACACCAACAGACAGACAGACAGACAAACAGGCAGACAGACTGACGGAATTGAAAAACCCATATTTTCGAAATCTACGTGATTTGAAACGTCAAAATCCGAAAAAATCTCGGAGGGCAATTTTTTCTCGAATACAATACTTCCCTTCGGTATGCGAGGGAAGTAAAAATTTCAAAAAAAATTTATTTTTTTTTGAATTTTAGAATGCCATGAAACAAAGAAGAAAAAAATTTCATCTATTTTGGTAAAAAAAAATTCAAAAATGTAATTTTTAGGTTTAGCGTGTCATGAAACGTGGACATTTTAAATTTAAGCAAAATAGTTTTTTTTCATTATTTATTCCCTTTAGACGGCCCACCCTGTATATTTTCCAGTGAAAGTTTAACCATTTCTTCGATGACAGTAGATTCAACTACCTACCAAATTTGACTGCTCTCCGTCAAGCAGTTTTTTAGTTAATGCACCAACAGACAGACAGACAGACAGACTGACGGAATAGAAAAATCTATATTTTCGTAATCTACGTGATCTGAAACGTCAAAATCTCGGAGGGTGATTTTTTCTCGAATACAATACTTCCCTTCAGTATGCGAGTGAAGTAAAAAGCAACCTCTAACTGATTCTTTAACGTAAAAGTCACAGGCGTAGAGGTTATTTACCAGTGACATACCGGTTGATTGTGATATTTTGTAGATTCCCCGAGCACCGCTTAAAAAGAAAAAATACATGTGGCAGGAAGTCCCAAAGAATTGAAGAAGAAGAAAATAAGATAATGGCACAAATAGCATTTAGACAATATTATCTCAATATGAGACACAAAATACAATTTATCGTCAAAATATTGTCTTTACAACGAGTAATAGGAGTTAAATTTATGCTGTAATTGTAATTAATGATTTGTTTTTTCCTAGAGATAGAAATATTGCATTTAGAGATATTCAAGCTAAGGCGACATAAGTGGCACCAAACAGTAATAAGGTCAATTACAAACTGCAAATATACCAGTCTTCAGCAATATCAATTGATATCGTTAGCAAGAAACAGGTATCTGCAATTGATTTGATTAGTAAATCATTGATAAAAATGAGAACAAGCAACGGACCCAAATTAGACCCTTGAGGGACACCTAAACTAACTTTATATTCCGCAGATTTGACATTTTCGTGTTACACAAATGGTCTTTGATCTGTAAGATATGAATTAAAGAGAAGAATTAAGTTTTCAGAAAAACCAATTGAGTATAGTAGTTTATGTAGTAGCACATAGTGGTCTAAATAATAACATTTATTGGTGAAAGATAAAAATATTTTTATTTATGCTGCCCTCTCGGATTACGTATCTACTCTTTAATCATAACTCGTGATGCCAAAAATAGACACATAACTTTTAATTTGCCATAAGAGAAAGTTTGGAAAAAGTTATTTATTGGCAAACTTTAAAATATCAAATTTACTGAAGAGATAAAAAGTTTCCTTAACGGCAATGAAAGTTCACCTCAGAATTAATGTGTGAAACATCAATGAACAAGAAACAAATACTCTGCAATTTATATCAAACTTCGTTTACTAATACCAAAAACAATAGGAATTTATTTCAAGATAAAAGTTATAATGCACGATATTCTTCAGATTGTTCCTCACATATACTTGCAAACTTAACTTGTTGTAGTCGTAATCGCAAAAGACTGGGATATTTTGCAACTTCCACAAAGTGTTTGTAACTTTGTATAGCAGACCTAAGAGATATAGTAAGGCCATCAAATAGCATCCCGATAAAGCAGTTAAAGCTGACAAAGCGACCAATAATGCACACCGCCGCGCTCTTTGCACCTTGTGTCACTATATTTATTTCGTTTATTATGCATTCTTATCAGCTTGCTTCCACGACTGGTAGCTAATTAGTCTAGGCATATTAGGGTTTTTAGAAGAAATTATTTATATATTTTTCATAATTCATCCACGAGTTGTTCATAGTCACTCATAGTGATATTAGATATAATAATTTTATATTTAAAATTGTTTATGACCATAAAGTTGGCACCCAGAGTTAGCACCCCAGATTCACACTAGGTCTGAAACGGCAACGTGAAGAGCGACCGCGCCACCGCTGGCGGGGATTATCTTGTTTCAAGGAGTAGAAGAGACCTGTCGGTGGTGGAAAGCGGCATCTCGTTAGTAGGATAATAATGAGAGCGCTACTGGAGCGGAGCAGCTCCGGAGTGAACAGAGCTCACTCATGTTCAGCTCCAGCAGCACTCTCATTAGGTATGGCGTGCACGTGGGCGGCCATCTGGCCGAAGGTGATTTATGGCATGCACGTGGGCGAGCATCGATCGTGGGAAAGCATCGTAACGGCCGTTCTCACAATGTGGGGTACACGTGTTCAACATCTGGCATGCACCTGGTGAGCATCGCTCGTGGGAAAGTATCGTAACGGCCGTTCTCACAATGTGGGGTACACGTGTTCAACATCTGGCGTGCACGTGGGCGACCATCTGGCTTAACCGTTATTTCATGAACATGTCTAAACTTGTCTATGGTGGTGATTCATAATTCAGGTATGCAGAAAGTGGACAGGTAAACATGAAGTGATCGGAAATCAAACAGGTAAACCGGAAGTGAACCCGGAAGTGACCGGAAATCAAACAGGTAAACCGGAAGTGAACCCGGAAGTGACCGGAAATCAAACAGGTAAACCGGAGGTGAACCCGGAAGTGACCGGAAATCAAACAGGTAAACCGGAAATGAAACCGGAAGTGGCCGGAAATCAAACAGGTAAACCGGAAGTGACCGGAAATGAAACCGGAAGTGAAAATACATCGGATGTGATACCGGAAATGGTCAAAATATGCCCGGAAGTGCCAAAAATTGGACCGGAAGTGGTCAAGGCGACATGGAATCAAACCGGAAGTGGGCGGAAATGAAACCGGAAGTCAAAATACGTCCGATGAGAAACCGGAAGTGGTCTAAGACTGACCGGACGTGCTAGAAATTGGACCGGAAGTGGCCAAGGAAGCATGGAATCAAGCCGGAAGTGGCCGGAAATGAAACCGGAAGTAAAAATACATCAGATGAGGTACCGGAAGTGGTCGAAATCTAACCGGAAGTGCTGAAAATTGGACCGGAAGCGGTCAAGGAAGCATGTGAGCAAACCGGAAGTGGCCGGAAATGAAACCGGAAGTAAAAATACATCGGACACAAAACCGGAAGTGGCCAAAATCTGATCGGAAGTGCTAGAAATTGGACCGGAAGTGGTCAAGGAAGCATGGAATCAAACCGGAAGTGACCGATATAGAAGCAGGAGTGGATTGTGAATCCGGAAGTATCTGTATCAAAACCGAAAGTGAACAGGTGAGCAGGAAATAGCCGAATCTAGTGATAAACAGGAAGCGCATATGACACACATCTGGCGATGATTCATATTCGATCGTGGGGAGCAATCGTAACGGCCGTTCTCACGGTGTGGGGTACACGTGTTGAACATCTGGCGTGCACGTGGGTAAGCAGCTGGCCGAAGGTGAATGACCGGGAACATCTGGCATGCACGTGTTGACCATCTGGCTGCCAGACATGTCTAGACAAGTTAGATCGTATATTTTTATCGAGAACATATGGCGAACATCTGGCGGTGATTCATGATTCGCGATCGTGGGAAGCTATCGTAACCGTCGTTCTCATAACATCTGGTGTACACTTGGCAACCCCCTCTCCCAGCAACAGATTATATATAATGCAGAGAAAATAATATTCACCAGTAATGTGCAGTTTATTGTACAACAATGAAGTGTGAACACTGCAAGAAAGTTCTTTCAAACAAAAGCAGTTTAGTTCGACATATTCGTCAATATTGTACCATTCTAAATGATGGAAGTGTAGCTTATGAGCCGCCAAGCAAAAAACAAAGGTCTGATGCGGTGCCTTCTACAAGTGTACCTTCTACAAGCACGCCTTCTACAAGTATACCTTCTACAAGTGGCGTTAACAGAAAACCAAAATCTTCGAGTTGTTCAAAAACTTGTGAATATTGTGGAAGTAACTTTTCAACATCTTTCAACTTACAAAGACATATTAATAATAGATGCCCTGTCCTGAACGAGTTGTTTGTTCTAAGTGATGGAAGTGTAGCTGATGAGCCACCAAGCAAGAAACAAAAGTCTGATGATGTACCTTCTACAAGTGTGCCTTCTACAAGTGTACCTTCTACAAGTGTACCTTTTATAAGTATACCTTATACAAGTGGCGTTAACAGAAAACAAAATTCTTCGAGTGGGTCAAAGACTTGTGAATATTGTGGCAATAACTTTTCAACATCGTTCAACTTACAACGACATGTTAGTAATAATAGATGCCCTGTCCTGAACGACCTGTTTGTAATTGACAGAAAGAAAATAAATCGCCCTATTGAGAGCAGCTTGGGAGATGGTGTTGACAAACTACATTGTGCATTTAAAAACAGGATTGCTAGTTACCGTTTTAGCAGCCCTAGAAGTCACATCGCATATTCCGATTTTCTGAAGGAAGTTAAACAAAAAGTTTTGGACAAAATTGGTGAATATTTGGAGAAATACCAAACCCTCAAGATTAATTTTGAAGTATTTGGGCTGTATGAAATACCTGAAAAGGAATTGAGTGATATTAAGTCATTCAATACCAAAAATAAAATAATCACTTTATCAACGGACATGCACCAGATTTTTGAAGAATTTAGCGAGGAGATGAGTGCACAAGCATCTGAATTCCAAGAGAAAGACTCTGGGTGGACATTAAAACATATACTGTTCCTTGACGTCAACATAAATAAGTTTACACCAATGGGGGCTTCATCATATATTAAGCTGCCCAAAGCCATATCATTAAAACATGCTGTTTTGAACATACAAAACAAGGATAATGCGTGCTTTGCATGGTCGATCAATGCAGCTATTTTCCCCGCAGAAGGTGATCCAACAAAAACAAGTTCGTATCCACATTATGATACTTTGCTGAACTTTAGAGGCTTAGAATTCCCTATGAAACTAAAGGATATAGCCAAGTTCGAAAAAATTAACAACATCTCTATTAATGTGTTTGGTCTTGAAACAGAATTCAAGGATGGGAAAACTATTACTGAAGTGGTTGGACCATTACATTTTACGTCATGCCGACAAGCCACACATATCAATTTACTACTTATATCAGATAGTGCAGGTAACGCTCATTATTGCCTTATACAAGATTTATCAAGATTGGTTTCAAACCAAAAATCAAAATATAATGGCCGATTATATATTTGTGATGGATGTCTACAATCGTTTCGAAAAGTACAGCAGCTGAGAAGACATGAAGAAAATGACTGTAACCATACATATACGAAACTCCCATCTACAGAGCTGAAAATTAATAAGTATGGTGAATCGATGCCTGAAAACACTTTAAAATTCATAAACTTTGAGAGACAATTACCCGTTCCGTTCGTAATATATGCAGATTTCGAGAGTTTGCTGAAACCAATTGACCATAATGAGCCTTGTGAAGATAAATCGTTCACGGTTAAAGTATGTGAACACCAGCCTTATTCTTTCGCCTTTTATGTGAAATGTAATTTCGATGATAAGTATTCAAAATTCATAACATATCGAGGACCCGATGCTGCTGAAGTATTTGCTGAGAAGTTGGATGAAACAGCCCTACACCTATATAACACCCACCTGAAACATGTTAAACAGATGCTGCCCCTCACAGATCAAGAAAAAACTGAATTTGAAAACGCAGTATGTTGTCATATTTGCAAGAAGCCGTTCAAGCCAAGTGACATAAAAGTTCGCGATCACTGTCACTTGACAGGACACTTTCGTGCCGCCGCCCATTCCGTTTGTAATTTGAACTATAAAGTGCCAAAATCCCTACCTGTGTTTTTTCACAACTTAACAAATTACGACAGTCACCTATTTATCAAGAAGCTGGCATGTAAAAAGGAAAGCATTTCGGTGATCGCACAAACCAAAGAAAAATATATATCTTTCTCTAAGTCAATCCTCGTTGAAAAATCTACAAATCCCAAGGAACCTCACACATTCCTGCGATTAAAATTTGTGGACTCTTTTAGATTTTTATCCAAATCTCTCGATAAATTGAGTCAAAGTTTAGAATCTAATCAGTGTACTGAGATTAGAAAGTATTTCCAAGATGAGGAAGAATTCAGATTAATCAGACAGAAAGGAGTATTCCCTTATAATTATGTAGACTCGTTTGAAAAATTAGAAGAAAGGCAATTACCTTCAAAAGACAAGTTTTACAATGAATTAACAAATGAGGCCATTTCTGATAAGGACTATGAACGAGCCATCAAAGTGTGGAATACCTTCAAATGTGAAACGTTGGGAGAATATGCAGATTTGTACCTGAAATCAGACATTTTACTATTAACCGATGTGTTTGAAAACTTTAGGAAAGTGTGTTTAGAACAATATAAATTAGATCCAGCCCATTATTTGACCGCACCTTCCCTGAGCTGGGATGCTATGTTACGTCACACAAGCGTTGAACTTAAACTTCTAACCGATGTGGATACAGTACATTTCTTTAGGAAAGGTATTCGAGGAGGAGTGGCTCAATGCAGCAAAAGAAAGGCTGTGGCAAACAATAAATTTTTACAAAACTATGATCCCAGTAAACCAACATCGTACATCATGTACCTCGACGCCACAAATTTATATGGAGCCGCAATGGAAGAATACCTGCCCTCAGGTGATTTTAGATGGCTTGAGAAAGAAGAAATTGAAACTTTTGATTGCTCTCTAGTTGGAAAAAATTCGCCGAAAGGGTATGTTCTAGAAGTGGACTTGGAATATCCATCAGACTTACACGATGACCATAATGATTTGCCGTTCTGTCCCGAGAGTATGACTCCTCCGAAAAGTAAAATTCCCAAGTTAATCCCAAACTTACGAAATAAATCTAAATATATCATTCACTATAAGAATTTGAATCAGTGTTTGAAATATGGTATCAAATTGAAGAAAATCCATAGAATCATAGAATTTTCTCAATCACCCTGGTTGGGGTCATACATTAATCTTAATACAAGACTAAGAAATTCAGCCAGAAATGCTTTTGAAAAGGACTTATTTAAGTTAATGGTTAATTCAATATTCGGTAAAACCATGGAAAACGTCGACAAAAGACAGAATATAAAACTGTGCTCATGCTGGGAAAATAAGAAAGGTATATTGGGCGCTAGAGCGTTAATAGCCTTACCACATTTTAAATCCTGTTCTGTCTTCGATGAAAATTTAGTAGCAGTTCAATTGGACAAATTAAAAGTTGTATATGACAAACCGCTCTATGTAGGGTTTTCCATTTTGGATATTTCCAAGACAATCATCTACGAGTTTTTGTATGGTTACATAAAATCAATGTATGGAGATGATGCAACAGTCCTATACACAGATACGGACAGCCTAATTTTAGAAATTTTCACAGACAATGTTTATGATGATATCAAGAAAAACATTAATTTTTTCGATACTTCAAACTACAATGTCGATAACATCCATAACATACCCAAAACAAAGTCCGTGGTAGGGAAAATGAAGGATGAATACGCTGGGAGACCAATAGAGAGTTTTTATGGTACTGGTGCAAAAGCATATTGCGTTAAAGCCGGTGATGTAATGAAGAAGGCAAAAGGTGTTTCCAGAAGCGTTGTTAAACATCAAATAGACTTTTCTGACTATGTTCAGGTTGTCGAAAACGGCGGTTTAATATTCCGTAAAATGGCTATATTTAAATCCACTTTACACACCATTCACACAGAACTAAAAAATAAAGTAGCTCTGTCAGCTGCCGATGACAAAAGATATATTGTCCCTGGAGATGTAAGAACCTTGGCTTGGGGGCACCATTTAATTACTGATAGTAATGAAAAATTAGATACTTTACTAAAATACGCTAGGCGTTTGGACATGGAAGAACCTGCAGCAGAATGGGACAGTGTTAATTTGGATGATTCTGAATCAGAAGATAATTTGAATTTAGATAATTTCGATTAGATTTGTAATTTATTAGGTTTATATTTAAAAACACACTGTTTACATATAAATAAAAAACTTATACATTATTCATTGTTTTTATTTTTCCACTACATGTTTACATAAAAGGTATTTACAATTACTGTAACATATCAACCACATTTTTGAAGACCCCATTTACATACATGGCATCTGGACTGTGAGTCTGGTGGACCATCCACGTGACTATACCACTCTGGTCTGTTGTGATGTACAAAACAAGGTAGTTGAATCCTAAGTTCAAAATTTTGGGTATATTTCCTTGGTAATTTGGGCCATGTGTAAAGAAGTTCAATGGAATCAGCATTTTCAATCAGATATGTTAATGGGAAATATTGTAGCTCATCCTCAGTAAAATCGTATAAATTTTTACCATGCTTGTGTTCTTTTATTAATTCGTTTGCTAGACAGAGTGAACAGTTCAGTTCTGGATCCATATTTTATGTATAATCCTAACAATCGATTCAACAACCAGCAACGAGGAACACAGTGTAATGTAGTAGATCAGGTAAGAAACTGAGCCCAACCCTACTTCACGGTCTGTTTTTATACTATTAACATATAGTGGTGGGGGGCATTTACTGAAGAGCTGATTCCACTTTGTTTCTTTAGTAGAGTTATCATTCAGCCTTACTCGTAATTTATACATAGTACTATTTTTGGGTATTGAAGATGTAAGGACCGACTCATTGATTGTTGTGGAAGGTATCATCCGTTTCCATTTTGATGGCCAACTATCATTTCTTGTACCGTTGCTATCGAAGCAAATAAATGCCTCTTTAGTATTGTAAGATTGTTGTATGTAGAGAATTCCATGCCAAATGGCGTGCAAAACTAAAAACTGCGAGGCTATCATCGTAATATTCATAAACACACTAATGCTTCATTAAATTAACATGAATTTATATCCTATTATAAAGAGGAGTGGGGGTAAAGGATAAAACCAGATTTTTTATAAATTTTATTTATTAAACAATAATTTATTTACTACAGAATCTTTGTTTATTTTTGAATACCTTCTCATCCCACATCTTAAGCACTTCGCGAGGTATGAAAGCTTGCTGATTTTCCTGTCTTTCTTTGTTATGGTCGATCTTGTCTGGTTTATTTTTGAATACCTTCTCCCTTGGTAGGTGACCACTGATCACATCCATGTCTTCACTAAATTTCCTAGGTTTGTAGCTGGAAGTATAACTGTTTTCTTCCTGTTGCACCATGTTACACTTTAAAATCTTTCCCGAAGTGGGTTTCTGCTCTTACCCAAAATTTAGTAAGTTTAATTGGTCTTGTCTGGCTACAATATGTGCAATAACCTATTAACAGTTTATTCCAATTTAGCAAGAAGGCACTGAAGTAGTATTGTTTACTAATTAGTCCACCACAAACACAACACCGCTTTCTCTCCACTACCACAAGCCTATCTTGTGTAATTAGCATGGTGTTTCTTTAAACTAATAAAATGTGAGACAATTTCTGCTTTTATATCATTATCCCACACTATTTAATTTTGTCCAGATGTTTATTGAGTCTTCATAATGATCAACACGTGGGAGTCAATTGAAACTACTGTTCCCACGACAACATCTGGTGTACACGTGTTGAACATGTCTAGACCTGTTTAAACTTGTTTGATAAATAAAATACATGGTATATGTTTAATTTTTTATTTAAAATTATGACATTATAAAATTCTCATAAAGATAATATACATTTGATAAAGAACACATACATTTAGATTTTAAATGGTGAAAACATCGAGGTTCAGAAAATTGGAGTGGTGGATGTTCTTCTAACTCATACACAGGTTTTGATGAATATTCATTTATGTATGTGACCTTTTCTCTTCCTTTTACATAAATTTCTTTTTCACATTCGGTTAACTCTCGGACAACTTTTCCAAAATTGAAAAATGGTGTGTTTCCTTCATTCCAATGTATACCATGGTAATTATATGTTAACCAATTAACTTGCTTTTCCAAATCAGGTGGTAGAAGTTTTACAGGAAATGGCGGTTTGAAAATATAGTGGGCTGTTTTATAACCATTATATGCTGCAAGTTCTTTAACTATGAACTTATTTTTTTCTCCTTTGAATCCTTGGACATCCAAAATTAATGGCATATTTTTATATTTGCCAACTTTTTCGTTATATAAATTTTTAAACTATATATTTCAACAGCTTTCTTTAAATCTCTAAGATTTTTTTGGTGCTCTCGCAGAGCCTTTCTGTAGCTAGAGATCATCGCAAACTAACTTGCTAGCTCGCATTACCGCCTTATGTAGGTTAGACCTGTCTAACTATCTTTGTCAGTGGATTATAACGGAATAAACGATCGTGTAAAATTAAACAGTATGCTGTTGTATCATTCGGAATATTATCGCTTGTTTCGAATTCTATGCGCATAACGACAGACCCCGACTGAATAGTTTCCTTTTGACGAGAACAATCGATGTGGCTTATTGGTGAAATTGATTTGAATTCTTTAGGTGTAAATATAGGCTCATTCCCTGTTTCGTAGTATGATTGGCGAAAATGTGAGAACATTTCATATAAAGTTGCATATTTATTGTCTTTGAAATCAAGAAATAAATCGTTGTAAGGATATCTTTCAGAATTTAAAAATACTCTTATGTTTGTAAGATTACAGTTATCAAATGTGCTCATATTAGATGTTACTTTATTCTTTTTGTTAATTTGGAAGGCAACAATTACATGTCTAGGAGTTTCTAACTTAGTGGTAGTTTTCACGGGCCATGTGTGTCTTGTAGTTTGAGAAAGTGAAGGATATTCTACAAGCTCCCAACTTCTGAATGGAAGTAGTATTTCAACATTTTTGTCCAAAATCTTAGTTAAAACCAATTGCTGTGGTATTCCCACGGAAACATGTGGTACTCTCCAATAAAGTTTATCAATATTAATCTTAGGTTTCTCCGTATCATCGACACTACTCACAGCATCTAAATCATTACTACTTCGAATTAAAACCAATTCTTGCTTCATGTTTAGTATTATTTTTTTGTAATCTTCAAAAAAGCCCATTAACAGTTTAAGTGGTATGCATACATTAAATTTATTAGTATCCGGTATTTTACTATCTTTAGGAAACCAGCCAGCATTTTGAAGTTTAACACTTTCACTTTCATTAAAAGACAAATATCCCTTAAGAGTGGAAGTCAATCCAACATTTCGAATTGAATCAACGACAATACCATTCAGCTCATATCGGATTTCTCTAAAGAGGAAACTGAAAGCATTATTTATTAGGCTTAACTTAGTAGCCGGTGTTCCATCATCTTTTGTTAGATTTCCCTCTAAATATAGACTACTTTCACACGGTAAGGTAAAAGCATCCAGTTCCTGGATTGGAATTCTAATTTCATCATTATAATCGAATTTGGCGGTTACGAAAGGTTGATAATTGTGATACTCAAAATCAATAATAGAGTTATCGATAAGAGGTTGTTCTGTAACATTTAAAATATCCATTATATGAGTACTTCAAAACCAAGAGATTTTAAGAATATCTTATTTTCAGGTGTTACTAGACTAACGTTCTTCTTATTACTGACTGAAAATGTGTTCTTTGGTTTTCTTTTATAATTGCGATTAGCTGCCATACGTGGAATATGGTATTTATTATTATAACGGACGACCATCTTTTAGGTTATCTTTTTTAAATGTAGTCTGACCGTGACGGTTTCTTTGCGGAAATTGACGAGATTCCCGTCTTGATCGAGTATTTTAATGGTAATTGAGTTGATCGTCTTAACAGTTACTGGAAAATATAGAATGTTTAAGGGCGATTCTACTATTTTATAGCCTGGGGCTACTGTTGGGAAGAACTGATGGATTATGTGAACAGGTAGCCCATTAGAATAAGACCCGCTGGCGATATTACAATCAATGCACAAGGCATTCACCTTAATTATTTGTACGGGAAAGTCAGACTCGTTTAGTTCGTTAGCTTTAAGAATCCTTCTTTCAAATCCTAAGAGGCGGCCTATAGAGTATTCTGATGTAAAATCTATATCAACATTTGTTTCTATGTTGACTGTCGAAGTATTACGATTGGGGGTGATATTAATATTTTTACCAATTGTTTTTTGAATATAATTATTAATGTCATTAATTTCATAGGCTCCGACGGGGATAGTTGTGGTCATATTACCATGAGTGAATTTGTTGTTTGTTTCATCGATGTTTGGTATAACATTAAAACTTTCAAAGTTCGTTAAACCGATAACATAATCCGAATTATCTTCTAAATATATGGGTGGATTAAAATCTGCTGTTAAGATGGGTGAGATTCCCGTAAGTGAAAAAGTTAAAGACATGTTGCACAATTCAATAGTATACGCATAATAAAGACATTTCCTTTATTTACATTGATTATATAAAAATTTTAGACACAGGTGACCACAATTATTTGAATTATATTTTTGCATCTGATCATGATTATAGTTAACCTTATTCAAGCTACCATCGCTATAGAAATAATTTATTACTCCATTTGGTGGTCTTAAGTTTCCATAACTATCGAAATAGATTATCGAGTTCTTTTTCTTCACATATGCCGTCCAGTGAGTACCGGGGCCCGATGAAATATCCAGATTAATTATACCACACTCACTTTTCTTTATATTTACAGGTAACGCATCTCTCATAAATACACCCCGAAAGTTTGGAATATGTAAATCTTTAGCGTATTTCATTAAATCTATGTTCGTTAGGGGCCGACGAGGTAGCTTTATTGGCAGTTTTTTTTAAACGGTGCTAGATATAATCCCATGCCCTTTTTATAAGGACGTAAGTAGAGTCCTTTTCCTACTGCAACCTGCTCCATGGCTAAATTGTGTCTTTTCTCTTCCTCAAGTTTTTGTTTTGCGGCTTTCGCGTCATTAACGGCTTTTGCAATACCTGCAGCACCACCTCCTATACTTCCTAAAGCACCTAATGCGGCAAATATAGGTAAAAGGAACGGTAGAAAACCACCTGTTTTTGGGATAGGAATAATCCGCTTCTTTGGTAAAGAGAGTTTCTTTGTTCCAATTGATGATAATGCTTGTTTTGCGACTTTAATAAGATCACTAGAATTGTTGCTTTGAATACCGCGTCGAGCTCGTTGTACTGCATTATTGAAACTTAGTGTGTTCTTACGCAGCCCCATGCCACGTTTCCGTTTGGAGCGTAATTTTCTACGCATGCCCATTCCCAGCTTGGTTTTTGCTTTCATAGTACCAGCTATACCTAATGCAGTAATTTTTTCTCCAACTGAAGAGTCACTTGCTTTAAACCGCTGATATGCTTTTTCTGCTAACACTTTATCCGCTTGATGTCTACTTGTTATATCCTTAGAACGCGAATATGCGATATCATGCTCTTTACAAGCCTCGTCTAAAGGATTTACTCCAGTATCACCTCTGGCAAGTCGATTCGACAGCTTTGTTCCTGGACCACAATAGTTGTAACCTGGTACATGCAATTCAAACGGTAGGTTATTAATAAGACTATTAATAAATCCAGACCCTGTCTTTGCACGCCTTCGTTTACGATTAACTATGGTTGTGTTGTGCACAAGCATTATATAGCCTGTTGAAAATTCTAAGCGGAACTGATTTTCTAGTCATGTGCAGCCTTATAAATAGTATGGTTGAATGGCTGATGATACAGTTCCTTATATATACTTCCGCAATGAAGATTGAAAAACAGAATGTTACATTACCAATTGTTAATCAAGATGAGTGTTTGGCGGAAAATAATTATCAAAAACATGGTGAACTATTTCGGGGTCTATCGAAGCGAGCGCTGGTAGTTGGTAGTTCCGGCTGCGGTAAAACAAATTTAGTTGTGACATTACTGACACACCCCAATGGACTCCGATTTGAGAATATCTACCTATATTCAAAGTCTTTATACCAACCAAAATATGAATATTTGAGAAAGTTATTGAAACCAATGAAAGAAATAGGTTATTTTGAATTCGATGCAGGAGAAGACGTTATACCAGCTCAAGAGATCAGACCGAATTCGATTATTATCTTTGATGATGTTGCCTCTTGTAATCAAAGTATCATGCGAGATTACTTTTGTTTCGGGCGTCATAAGAACACAGATTGTTTATTCTTGTGTCAAACTTATTCATCTATTGAGAAAAGATTGATTAGAGATAATGGTAATTTAATAATTATTTTTCATCAGGATAATACAAACCTTAAACACATTTATGACGACCACGTGAGCGTTGACATGTCGTTTCAAAAATTTAAAGATCTTTGTTCTTTATGTTGGAAAGATCAATATGGGTTTGTCGTTATAGATAAAGACTGCTCAATAAATAATGGAAGATATAGAAAAGGATTTGATAGCTACATTGTGTTGTAATATATAATACATAAGTACTTTCTACAAAATGCAGTACACATCTATATTCTGTGGTGTAAAGATGGATAAAAAGTTAGCCAAGGAACTAATAAAAACTAGAAAATCAGTTAGACAGAAATATCAGTCTCTAAAATCCGATGTCGCACAAACACAGGCTCAGTTGGTGAAAGGCTATAAGCCCATTATCGAACCATTGGAAAAATTAGTACAAAACATGAAATCAGACGTATCAGTTAAAAAGGAGCCTGAAGTGTTTAAATCAGAAACTTCTACTCCAAAAAAATCTAATGTTAACGTCGTAAACAAATATATGCCTGCGTTACCTATGACTGGACTCAGTTTTTTGGAGGATACTTATCAATTTGATCCACACAATTCTACTACTGTTGAACAAAATAGCGACGATTTAATTAATCAGGATGTAGAAAGAACTCGTATACATATACAAGAATTGTCAAAAACAGCGGCTTATAAAGAATATCTTGATGCATATGATCCCTTGCCGAGAACATATATTGATGAATCCATACGAGGAGATGAGACAATATACGATCGCGTATATGGTATAACACATGATATTGAAACAGATAAATTTAAAGTAGGCGATTCCGAATTAAAAATTGTCGGCAAAGATATTGTTGTGAAGGATATCACATACCCTGGCTCCACTGGATTATATGAGTTACTGTTTAAGAAAGAACCTAAAGCCTATAAAAAATCAGAATTAGATCATTATATGCATATACTAAAACTTACTAATGCCTATCGTAGAAATTTTGATCCTGATGAACAAATTCAAGCTACGAATACCGTAAAATATAAAAATATAATTAGACCCTATTTATTAGATAAAGGTTTATTAAAACCTACAACGATTCCGAGGACATCTTCATTTAGTAAACCACCGCCTCCTAATACTAGATCTCAAAGTAATATTCGTCCTAGATCTCACTCATTTAAGCAGCCTACGAAAGGAGGCACATTGGACTTGTCTAATAAAAAAATAGATTACGTGTATTACGATGATCCCAACGAGTTGATAGACAGACTAAGGCTTTTAGTAGCTTCCCAAATAGCCGGAAATGATGGACATAAAAATGAGATTGCATCAATCATATCTGAATTACGAGAATTAAAAATAATTAAATAAGAGCCGCACGTCATTTTCTGCTCAGTTTAAATCTATCCAGTAAACGTTCATCATGCCTATAGACAAGTTTGGTAGACATATGTTTACCTACCATTTAAAACCGTATTCCACACTTGTAGATTCTGCTAGTACTTTATCTAGCCTATGCCTTATACAAATTCGGGGTATTGAACAGAAAATATCAACAAATATTCGTACTTTCACTTTTTACGTGTTAGATGGTGGCACTGTATCGTACACGTTACCTATTTCAGGTATAATTGAAAGTATAAATTTACCTAACAATGTGACAATGTTTTTAAACAATGAAAATTATAATCCAGATAATAAAAACCTCAACAAAGGAGATGAGGTGTCATTTTCACTCACGTCGGATCCAGCACCCCCTCTCTTTGTAGAAATTGTGCTTCGCGTTCCGTTAATAAATGAATAATATTAAAGAAGACGTTGTTAATGAATTACATAAACCGGCCAGGAAAAATTTTCGAAGAAGACATGTGATTGTCAAAGGATTAAACGATCTAATTCAGGCTGATCTAGTAGAAATGATTCCGTATGCAAAAAATAATAAAGGCAATCGATATATTCTTGTTGTTATAAACGTATTCAGTAAATTTGTATGGGCTCGACCAGTTAAAAGAAAGAGCGGTAAAGATGTAGCCGAGGCGATGAAAGCAATTTTGTCGGAAATGAAGACCCCTCCTAAAAACCTTCAGACAGATATGGGTAAAGAGTTTTACAATAAACAATTTGGAGAATTAATGAAGAATTTTAAAATTAACCACTACAGCACTTTCTCCAATTTAAAAGCTAGTGTTGTGGAAAGGGTAAATCGCACCTTGAAAAATTTGATGTGGCGGCAATTCAGTTTACAAGGAAACTACAAGTGGCTAAATCTTTTACCTGATATAGTTGAACAATATAATGATACTATACATGGGACCACTAATAGGAAACCGAAAAATATTACAGAGAAAGATGAAAAATATTTACTACAGCGCGCGTATGGACATTTAAAAACAGTTGATCCGCGCAAACAGAAATTCAGCAAAGGAGACTTTGTAAGAATAAGTAAATACCGAGAAGCTTTTTCGAAAGGCTATACTCCGAATTGGTCAAATGAAGTTTTTAAGATATGGAAAGTACAAAACACTAATCCAACAACTTATATTTTGGAAGATCAAGAAGGAACCCGGATTGAAGGAGGTTTCTATGAATATGAAATTCAGAATGTTAAACACCCCGACATTTATCTAGTTGAAAAGATTTTAAGAAGAAAAGGAAGGAAGATCTATGTTAAATGGCTGGGGTTAAGCAGTAAACACAACTCTTGGATTAATAAAAATGAATTAGTATAAACCTGTAAACATTTTTTTTAAATAAAACAAATTGTATTTGTTACATGTTCTTTTATTTCAAATCTTTCATGAAATATTTTACATCTGTGATTAATATCTAAAATAGGATTAAGAATATTTGAGGCTGCCTCGATTCTCCTATGGAAGCGTAGTCTGTCCACTGCAAACAATTCCCAATATGTTTTTCTAGATGAGTTATATGCATAGCTCCATGTTATGAGATGATGAACTTGATTTTTTTCGTTAAACGCTACTTTTTTCATTACACTCCTTTTCAAAGATATTAGGATGAATATAAATTAATTCCATAATCATGCTGATATTTTCACTATTTGGATTGCCTTTAAGTATATTAAGAGCATTTTCAAAAACATTGCCTCTTTGGTTCTGTAGCCCTTTTTGTAAAATCTTGAAGTAGTTCACAAATTGCTGATTTTTCAATAATTCCACTCTGTATTTCACTAGTGGCTGTATTTCACATAAACCACACGTCGATTCATATCCCAAATATATATAATTCTGTTCCTTCGAAATCTTGATTGCACGGCCTATTGACAGCTCTTCGAAATGTATGGAAAAGCCGTCCTCATGTATTACATCAGGCTTTATGTTGTAATACATATAATTCATTATTGTTCCTTGGTGGGATAAAAATCTCTTCCAATCGCATTCATTGAAAACAATCTGAACACCTTTATTTCCTGACAGCTTCACACAGGGAGCGTATCCAGAATCGTATGAAAGTCCCACCGAAACAAATTTACACTCTGATTTATTTAACTTATATCGATGTTCACCAATCAATACGTCTTTTGGAATATTGTCTTTGGATACACTTGACACGCATTGATCAACTGCACTCGGTACATTTGATGAAGTATATTGCTGTGGCACATATTCAGAGAAACTATAGGACGCAGACATTTTAAAAAACTAATGTGTCTTAAGCACATCGCTGTTTATTTATTACATTACCCCCACTACTCAGATAGTTATCATCTAGCGGACATGGCCTGAAACATTTCGTTGTCCTTCACCTTTTACCGTTTTTACAGACGTGTCTAGACTTGTTCAGACTTGTCATCTGTTGCTATGGGATATAAATGTAAAATATGTTGTTTTATTCTTAATCCAAATATAGGATTTTTTCATTAATGTTTATGTAAGTTGAAATAGCTCAGAGGGAGAGCGCTAGACTGAAGTTCTAGAGGTCCCGGGTTCAACATATTTTCTTAATTTTCAATCATATAATAATAAATAAAATTCATAAAAATTTCATAAAATTTGTTGGATCTGTTCCATCTGGCTGCCAGATGTTATCATGAAACGAAGGTTACGATGCTCTCCCACGATCGACCAGATGTCCTCGATAAAAATATGCGATCTAACTTGTCTAGCCATGTCTGGCAGCCAGATGGTCAACACGTGCATGCCAGATGTTCCCGGTCATTCACCTTCGACCAGCTGCTTACCCACGTGCACGCCAGATGTTCAACACGTGTACCCCACACCGTGAGAACGGCCGTTACGATAGCTCCCCACGATCGAATATGAATCATCGCCAGATGTGTGTCATATGCGCTTCCTGTTTATCACTAGATTCGGCTATTTCCTGCTCACCTGTTCACTTTCGGTTTTGATACAGATACTTCCGGATTCACAATCCACTCCCGCTTCTATATCGGTCACTTCCGGTTTGATTCCATGCTTCCTTGACCACTTCCGGTCCAATTTCTAGCACTTCCGATCAGATTTTGGCCACTTCCGGTTTTGTGTCCGATGTATTTTTACTTCCGGTTTCATTTCCGGCCACTTCCGGTTTGCTCACATGCTTCCTTGACCGCTTCCGGTCCAATTTTCAGCACTTCCGGTTAGATTTCGACCACTTCCGGTACCTCATCTGATGTATTTTTACTTCCGGTTTCATTTCCGGCCACTTCCGGCTTGATTCCATGCTCCCTTGGCCACTTCCGGTCCAATTTCTAGCACTTCCGGTCAGTGTTAGACCACTTCCGGTTTCTCATCGGACGTATTTTGACTTCCGGTATCATTTCCGCCCACTTCCGGTTTGATTCCATGTCGCCTTGACCACTTCCGGTCCAATTTTTGGCACTTCCGGGCATATTTTGACCATTTCCGGTATCACATCCGATGTATTTTCACTTCCGGTTTCATTTCCGGTCACTTCCGGCTTACCTGTTTGATTTCCGGCCACTTCCGGTTTCATTTCCGGTTTACCTGTTTGATTTCCGGTCACTTCCGGGTTCACTTCCGGTTTACCTGTTTGATTTCCGGTCACTTCCGGGTTCACTTCCGGTTTACCTGTTTGATTTCCGGTCACTTCCGGGTTCACTTCCGGTTTACCTGTTTGATTTCCGATCACTTCATGTTTACCTGTCCACTTTCTGCATACCTGAATTATGAATCACCACCATAGACAAGTTTAGACATGTTCATGAAATAACGGTTAAGCCAGATGGTCGCCCACGTGCACGCCAGATGTTGAACACGTGTACCCCACATTGTGAGAACGGCCGTTACGATACTTTCCCACGAGCGATGCTCGCCCACGTGCATGCCAGATGTTGAACACGTGTACCCCACATTGTGAGAACGGCCGTTACGATGCTTTCCCACGATCGATGCTCGCCCACGTGCATGCCATAAATCACCTTCGGCCAGATGGCCGCCCACGTGCACGCCATACCTAATGAGAGTGCTGCTGGAGCTGAACATGAGTGAGCTCTGTTCACTCCGGAGCTGCTCCGCTCCAGTAGCTTTCTTATTAGTATCCTACTCTCGTTGCCGGATCGAAATTTCCGATGTAAAAAAAATTTCCGGCTCCGAGATTCCGCGATTTTCTCTCTGTGGATGCTTTTCTATTGATAACCAACGCCAAGTCGAGATTTCCGCGAGAAAAAGAGTTTTCCGGCTGTGGAAGGGAAGGGCCACGAGCTGCCGCGCAGAAAATAGGTCAAAAGGTACCTATTGTTGAAACAAAAGCATCCACAGAGAGAAAATCGTGGCAGCTCATGGCCCTTCCCTTCCACGGTAGGAAAACTCTTTTTCCCCGGAAAACTCGACTTGACGTTGAGCTGCCGCGCTGAAAATTGGAAAGCGGTTAGTGATGATTGCCACAACCCGAATTGCGGCAGCTCTTTGCATGTGCATTTCAGAGCCGGAATTTTTTTTTACATCGGTAAATTAGATCCGGCAACGAGCTGCCGCTTTCCACCACCGACAGGCCTCTTCTGCTCCTTGAAACAAGATAATCCCCGCCAGCGGTGGCGCGGCCGCTCGTTACATTGCCGTTTCAGACCTAGTGTGAATCTGGGGTGCTAACTCTGGGTGCCAACTTTATGTTCATAAATTGTTTTGGTTTGTTCGTGTATTTGCTTTGCTCAGTATAAACTGTAGAACAGATAAGCCACTGCATTAGTAAAACATTTATCTTGTCTGTATACTGGACCGTCGACAGAAAATCGGGGCCTGGGGGTAGTATCATACCCCCCACCCCCCCGCTGTTCGATACAATTTATTCCTTGTGTCACTCAATTACTAGTTCGTCATAGAATAGAATATTTAAAATACTTTCGAGTTGTAGCGCCCGGGCCCGCCTTCATAAGATTTTTCCACTATTGATAGGTGATGAACCAATAAAAACTCCCCCCATCTCTCGTTGGGCCTGTCTGTATATATATTATGTAAAGAAAAGAAATGTAAATATTTTTGACAATTGTGAATCCAGTTTTGTCCTTTTCAGTGGCAATATGTATTAAAAACCGCTGCCTAAGGAATCACTAATTCCACATCCAGATTTCCCATTCAAGTCTCTAAAGGAAAACATCTTCACTATATTTGCTCTCTAGTATGTGGAAATAACTGGTCATAGAATTTTAATAATATAAGATTCGAGGCAGATGTCATAAAAAAATTGAAGCCTTGCCGTCTAGCATTTACGCCAAAAATGACAGATGTCTTTACAATACATACGTCTACCAAATTTCAAGTGAATATCACAATTTTATTTTATCAAGCCCTTTAATAATTAAGTGAAAGTAGTGGGTGGTTGAAAAATATTAAATAGAAATCTAGTATACTTATCTATACTTATCCAAAACTGTCTAAATTGTTACTAAATACTATTGAGTAGATCTTTTGATATTCCATAAGTAAAAATCCACAACAGTCAGATCGGGGCTACCAGCTGGTCAAGGGATTAAGTCACGTTTTCCTGTGACTGCTCTATGGGAGAAATCCTGCCCCAAATCATAACATATAACAATATTTTGTTTCTTTTTCAGCATTTCTAGGAAAATATTTTGCTACGTCAAATATAATGACATGACGCTGACATAACAATAAATATTGTTGATGTATACTAGATTAGAACTTAGTAAGACGGTGAAAGTTGTTTGCAAAAAACGTTAATGGTTGAGAAAGTACGAAAATTGTTATTTTTGATGCTGGATTGAGAAATGTCATTTTTGCATTCGAGAATAAGTCATTCGAGAATGCAAAAGAATTTCGCAGTCGAGTATCAAATAAATTTTTTTCGAAAAGTGCCTCCCACAGTTCAAAAATTACTAAAAATGTGAAGAGAAAATTTACAATTAATGTATTTGACATGTATGACATCTACAATTTGCTGCAAATATTTTAATATCAAATATTCTTTGACGCGATGATTCTAAGAAATTGGAAAGTGTGTCTGAAAGTGTGATATTGGCATATTTTGAATACAAAAAAATACAGAGAGTCAGCTGACAACGTTATGGTCTACATATTCAATGCTAAAGAAAACACTAAACGTCAAACAAATTATACATATTGAGAAATATTCCAAGTTAGTAAGTACCATATTTGAAAAACAAATGTCAAAAGTTTTAATAAAGTTGGAGATTGCAATATTCTTACAAGAGGTACGAGATGAACGCTACTTATTAATGAAGGTGAGCCATATTAATTCATTAGCACATATTTTTACAAATTTGTTGATAAAGTACAGTATACAGGGTGATTCACGTAGGCCATTCATTAGAAGTTTTTCAACTTGCAGTTGGATTAGAAACTTGAAATTTGGTATACACCCATAATCGATCATGCCCGTTCTACCTAAAATATTTTCAGTCCTCCAACTATACAGGGTGTGCCAAAAACCGGTACCAACTTTCTTATTTTAAATGGAAATCTATATTTTTCTTTACATGGTTCGATTGGTCTTCTAATTCTGAGTTTAGAGAACCTAAGTTATGTTATCTTATCTCTTACAATTTTTGACATATGTGGAATTTTTTAAAAAAAATTGCCGCTGTAGTAGTTTACGAACAAATTTGTATCTCGCAAACCTTTCAAAATTATGAAACCAAATTTTTGAAGCAGTTAGCTGGAAGTCTAGGCTAACTTTTGATGTCACATCGGTGATCCCATCTTGTACCATATGGGCGCAGTCGATTTTCAAATGTCGCAATCAAAAATTGTCAAAAAGTCAATTTTTTCAAATGGCACCTACTATTTTTTTTCACACCATTCGGAAGAAAATTGAATTTTAGGGTGAGTTACTTAAGCATTCCCTATACCTAACTTCACCCCATATCGAGTTATTCAATAAAAATCAAGAAATACCTTATCTTACCGAGAGATTCCTTACTTCATCAAGTATGCCATGGAAACAAAAGACAGTTGTAATAATTTTTAAAGAAAAATATGGATTCTTATTTAATTACACACAACACCAACAAATTATTATTAACGAACAAGAACAATGTTGACGAAATTCTGTCAGTGAAAACGGTGCACACATTGAGCATTTGTATTGAAATAATTATTTTGTTAATCTGTTTATTTGTTGTTATTTTGTTGCTATTATGTATTATTTCAATACGATTTTTGAATAAAAATTAAAATGAAATGATTGTTTCCAAAGCCTACTACCCTTGAGAAAAAAAAAACAATATTTAAAAAAAAAAATGCCAATAACTCAAAAACGACTATAGATAGACATACACAATATTAATAAAAGTGGCCCTAAAATTCAATTTTGCATTGATTTCTGGCGTCAAAAATGGTAGACGCAAAGATGTGCTACGCAATCTGTTGAAAGTAGAATAATAGAATATTTGAACAAAAATATGGTGGTCACATTGAACATTTACGTCAGAATTTCGTCAACATTGTTCTTGTTCGTTAATAATAATTTGTTGGTGTTGTGTGTAATTAAATAATAATCCATATTTTTCTTTAAAAATTATTACAACTGTCTTTTATTTCCATGGCATACTTGATGAAGTAAGGAATCTCTCGGCAAGATAAGGTATTTCTTGATTTTTATTGAATAACTCGATATGGAGTGAAGTTAGGTATAGGGAATGCTTAAGTAACTCACCCTAAAATTCAATTTTCTTTCGAATGGTGTGAGGAAAAGTAGTAGGTGTCATTTGAAAAAATTGACTTTTTGACAATTTTTAATTGCGACATTTGAAAATCGACTGCGCCCATATGGTACAAAATGGGACAACCGATGGGACATCAAAAGTTAGCCTGGACTTCCAGCTAACTGCTTCACAAATTTGGTTTCATAATTTTGAAAGGTTTGCGAGATACAAATTTGTTCGTAAACTACTACAGCGGCAATTTTTTTCAAAAAATTGGACATATGTCAAAAATTATAATAGATAAGTTAACATAACTTAGGTTCTCTAAACTCAGAATTAGAAGACCAATCGAACCATGTAAAGAAAAATATAGGTTTCTATTTAAAATAAGAAAGTCGGTACCAATTTTTGGCACACCCTGTATAGTTGGAGGACTAAAAATATTTTAGATAGAACGGGCATGATTGATTATGGCTGCATACCAAATTTCAAGTTTCTAATCCAACTGCAAGTTGAAAAACTTCTAATGAATGGCCTACGTGAATCACCCTGTATATGATCTCAATTGGGACAGCACAAAAACGAAAACTAGGAGTGTCTCCTGTATGAATCCGTGGGTTCTAAATTTTAACAATGGCTAAATCACTAATACTTTATTTAATAATTTACTGATTATACAATATTTTTTAATTAACCAAAATAACCTTTACACTTTGTTTACTTGATATTTAACCTCACTTTCAATTTTCAACTTCTTCACTTTTATAAAACTTCCCCTTCTTCCGCCGGGAATCGCACCTTATATACTCGGAAATTGCCTCCCGAGTTATCCAGAACACAATCGAGAATCTTCTCCCACCACACTCTAGAAAACTCTATCTCTTTCTACGAGTTTCCAGTCACTATTATTCATGGGTGTATCAGTTTCCAGTTTCAAGGGGGTGTATGCATAACAATACTAAATAATTATTTTTTATTTGTTAAAGAAAGGGATTTCTATAATACCTTTATTCAATAGAAGTGGTTAATGAAAAAATATGGCTATCACATTTGATAAGATAAATGATGATATTAAGGCTACGTCTATTGTATAGTAACCTTTCTCGCCTTCTGTCTTCTAGCGGCAAAGTTATGTAATCTTAGGCAGGAGTTGCATAGATGGTATATAATCCTTCAGAGGGGAAATAAGGCAGCCACTGTCTTGATTATTAAATGTTAGGCCATGATACTATGAACTTTGCAGTATCATGATGTTAGGCAGTTAGAAAATTTCTACTATTCTATAAAGGAAAGACTAGGCAAAATTTTAAAGTTGAATCATCGTTTGAAAATGGCCTAAATGATTGAAACTGCAGTCACGTTTTGTGCAAATATAGTGGTAAAAAGCATAGTAGTGTTTTATTCGATTTCGTTATAATTATGGATTACCACAGAGTAACGGCTTCCTCAATCAATTTTAATATATTCAACTTTATTTAGGGTGGATAGTTTTCATATAAATGTACTGTATACATTGATTTTGCAATCCGAAATAAATATATTATAGTTAAACACTAGTCAATACAAATTTTCATCAAATACGAAGTTTTAAATCGTTTTCCCTCAGTGAATTTAAATATTCCACCATTTACTCTCTTATCGCCTATCGTCTCAGTAAATCTAACATGTATACAGTTGAAATAACTAGGTCGACCGTAAGCACACAGAACATCGCAAACTATTGCCAAATCACTTAAATACGTTGTCATCCTGCGAAAGACAGGCTCCTAGATGGGAGCAAATTGTCTCTATCTGTTGCATCTACTGCTGGTCGTGCGTTAACAGGGCATTAGCGATTAATCTAGGGCTATACAGAGAGAATACAGGACGACAAGTGGTAGTATTAAATTATAGAAACTAATAGGAACGATAAAATCAAACCCTTCAAATTGAATTAAATGTTTGGCGCAAAATTCTGTTTCGTAGCAATGTCAAAATTAAGGCGTAGTTAAAAATTGGTATAACTATAAAATCAAAGCGTTTATTGCTTTGAATAGATTAGGACGATGACTCTTTATACTTGTGAAAAATATTGTATAAATATTGTATATTTTGATACAGGGTGGTTCAAAAGAAAGTACATTAAATTGAACTGTAGATTGGGGTGCCCCAGAGATGGAGATTCTCCTAACATAACATAAAATTTTTTCCTTCTGCGCCCCATAACCGAATTACAGCCCCTTAAAGTGGACGCCTTTCAATAAGTTTTCTCCTAATAACCTTCAAGCGCATTGACGTACGATGATTAAATTGTAGATCCGGCTCTCTATTTTGATGGGCTACATGCTTATTAGAGCAAGTTCGTATTGATATACAAGATGTGATCGGTTTCGAGTAAACTGCAAAAAACCAGAGGCATGCTGAAGCAATTTTATTGACAATTTTATTCAAACACAAAGGCAGCGTTTGTCAGATTCTGAGTTGTCAGATTTTGAGTTGTCTAATCAAAGTAGTGCAATTTTGTGAGAGATATTAATCTGAAAATAGTCGTTATACTACCTAAGATTATACCAATATGCTTTTTATCTTGACATCAAGCCAAGGAAATACAGCAGGTGCAGTTAGGGAGTATCGCAGACGATATTCCAACCGTCTCGTCGTGTATCAAATTTAAGAATTTTTTCTTGGGATTTAAGGAAGGTTACGTGAACCCAGTCAAGAATTAATACTGACGCGTATTCAAGTTTAGACCGGACAAAAGCTAAGTAAAGTACGTTTAGAGTATCAGTATTGGTAAACTCTCTGCTTAATCTGAATAGAAATCCCAACATCTTGAAAGATTCTAAACTTATGTTATTTATGTGTGGTACAAAGGTATCAAAAATTACTCCAAAGTCCTTGAAAGTCACTGTCACGAAGTTCCACATTGTCTGTGCTATAATTAAACGTGCTCATGTCCACAGCTTTATTGTGTAGGACATAACGTTGCATTTGGACAGATTTAAGTTTAACTTATTTCGAAGACACCAATCAGATACGTTGGAGAGGCTGTTTTGTATTAGATTAGAGTCCGCTATGGAACTAATAGTCCTAAAAAGTTTGAGATCATCCGCATAGAGCAAACAGTCGGCTTGAGTAATTTCCACAATTTCATTTATAAATATATTAAAAAGCAAAGGTCCCAGAATTGATCCTTGCGGAACACCTTATGTTGCCACCCACTGTAAGCGACATATTGTTTTCTACCTAAGAGATAGGATTATAAAAATACGAGCAAGGATTGGGGGAAGCCGAAAGAGGACATTTTTTGAAGTAATATAGTGTGGTCAAGGGTGTCGAACAAAATCAGTGTAATATATATTTATATGATTTTTGTTACATTTCCTTAAGTAGAATTAACACCTGAATTTATCCACAACAATTCAAAAATACCCTGTACAAGGTACACCCTTAAATTTATTTTTCCCCCGCTCTTTTCTCTCCCCTGTGGTTATAACATAGAAACCGTTGTGCTGCTATAATTTTATGAAAATTACAACCATTACCCCAGACGTAACGACCTGGCTGCGTACACGTAGAAAACGAGTCTTGTAAAAAGAATTTTAGAACTACAAAAGTAATCTAAAAAGTTAGTACAACCAACCCCAAAGCATCATAAGAAACTTTCAGACACTATTAGTGGATTTAATTAAACTGAATGAAAACTAAAAGTGAAAACTTACCTTATAAAAGTCATTTTTATTTGACAATTTGTCTGATATACTAATTGAAAAGAGCCACTCAACCGCGCGTAATAACAGTACCCGGTGTAGGAGAAAATACATTTCCTTGGAAAGTTGCTCATTTGCATTTATATTTTACAGGTTTTTCTTTTGCTGGAGTTGGCGACTGGAATATTAAACAACTCGTGAATTCCGAAAATTATAAATGTCAATTACTTCCACATCCACGTAGTGGGGTGGAAGTACAGTAATAGTAAAAGAAATTAAAATAAGCTTAAAATGTCATGAAACGTCGAGATTTTAAATTTAAGGGAAAAAAATTGCTGTCGGTCTGTAACTTTTTTGTGCGCACGTTTTCTATGAAACCGCACGGTTTAAACATAGACTCATAGACTGGAAAGTTGGTACCCGTATGTATGATAAGAGACCGCCCATAAAATACGTCACTCCGAATTTCACCCTCCCTCCCCCATCGTCACGCTAAGTCACACTTTCAGCGACCCCCCCTAACAAATATTACGTCACAAAAGCTAGCCCCCCCCCCCCCCCATAAACGATTTCTTGTGATTCAAAATAGCATACAGATTAGTAATTTAAAATATTTCTTATGACCACATAAGTAAATAAATAAGTGCATACAATCAGAAACATTAATTTTTGACTATCCATACCGGGTGAGTCACGAATTGCGCTCGCCCCGATATTTCCTAAAATATTTGGAAGAGAAAATTGAAATTAGGAGGCCTTATTACACGACTAAAATGCCATCTTTTCAATAAAAAATCAAGTTTGGTGCTCATCCGGTTTGACCGGAAATGCCCACAACTTTCGATTTTTAAATGGAACACCCTATATATTTTTACATTTTTGGAATCTAGAGGAAATTTTGAATACAATACATCCATTTTGGTCACTTTTTGATAAACATTAAAAATTTTATTAAAAAATCTATTCTAAATCCAGAGTGCTGTGGTGCCCAAAATATATTTTAGTTTGTGTGCTACGTTACTATAAAATAAAAAGAGCAATATGATTGCATTACTTAATTCTCTAGAGGCGTTTAAAATTTTTAAATGTGATTTTTACCCACTAACTCGGTTTTTTTTAATGGGAATTTAATCGTTCACCAACATTTTTAATACCTCATTTTCATACGAATCTAGTGATACCAAAATTTTGAAAATCCGTTCAGAAATATTTGAGATTTCAGCCAAAATACAATGCAACCAAGCTTTTAGAAACATGCGACTAATAGATAATAGATTAGTGGGCTTTGGAACCTAAAATGGCACATTTCTGTGTAAATCTGGTAACCTAATAACATTGGAAAAATCATAGAAGCAATTGAATGTAATAAAACAATATCAGCTGTCAGACAGACTCGTGTAGTGATAGGCAATCTTGAGCTATCAAACATTTAATAATTGTGAGCGCACAGAACGTTACAATTAAGTTTAGCATAGGTATGTGGAGGTAAACACAATTACATCCACAAGGACATTTGCAATAGAATGCGACATCAGTTCGGTTTTCAGAGTTTTATTTAAATGAACATAAATATCGGGCCTATAAATAAATAAAAATCAATTCCGTTTGAACGATTAAACTTAAACTAGGTATCTTTAAAATAATTAATATAATTAAACCATAAATTGACATTAATAGATATTGTTCAAATTGTCCACCATTTTTTTCTATACACAATTCGGCTCTGCGTACAGTTGCTTGAATGGCTCTATGCAATTCAGCCGGCGTTATTTCATTAAGAGCCCGTACAACTTTATTTTGCAGCTCTTCACGGGTATTTGAAGAAGTTTTATAAACTTTATTTTTGAGAGTGCCCCATACATAATAGTCCAGGGGTGTTAAGTCAGGTGACCTAGGAGGCCACCTGATATGACCTTGATTGGCGATAAGGAGGCGTTCACCATGCAAGTTGTTTAAATATTCCATCACTCTTCTGGAATTATGTGGGGGAACACCATCTTGTTGGAAAAACAGATTTTGTAAATAGGCAAGAGGAAGTAAGTCAAGAAATTCTGCTGTCTGGTTTTGTAAAAAGAATAAATATCGTTCGCCAGTAAGTGTTCCATCAAAAAATATGGGTCCAATTATTCGATCTCCAAGTACCTACTCCAAGCCAACAGTTAAACCCAAATCTTTCCTGAATATTCCCCCGCCCTACCAACCTCGGATTTTCTTGAGCCCAGTACCTAGTATTATTTCTGTTAAACATACCTTGGTTCGTAAATCTACTTTCATCTGAATATAAAATATGAAAAGGAAAACCTGGGTTTTGTTGTACTGCATTTAAGAACCAGTTGCAATATACTAGCCTCCTGTCGTTATCATCTCCATAAAGATGTTGGTGTATTTGGTATTTATAAGACCGAAACTTATGTTTCTTTAAAATTCTGCAAACCGCAACGCTTTATTTTGTATCTGTCTGACAGCTAATATTGTTTTATTACATTCAATGGCAATGGATTTTTCCAATGTTATTAGGTTACCAGATTTACACAGAAATGTGCCATTTTAGTTTCCAAAGCCCACTAATCTATTATCTATTAGCCGCATGTTTCTAAAAGCTTGGTTGCATTGTATTTTGGCTGAAATCTCAAATATTTCTGAGCGGATTTTCAAAATTTTGGTATCATTAGATTCGTATGAAAATGAGGTATTTAAAAATGTTGGTGAACGATTACATTCCCATTTAAAAAAAACCGAGTTAGTGGGTAAAAATCACATTTAAAAATTTTAAACGTCTCTAGAGAATTAAGTAATGCAATCATATTGCTCTTTTTATTTTTATAGTAACGTAGCACACAAACTAAAATATATTTTGGGCACCACAGCACTCTGGATTCAGAAATAGATTTTTTAATAAAATTTTTAATGTTTATCAAAAAGTGACCAAAATGGATGTATTGTATTCAAAATTTCCTCTAGAGTCCAAAAATGTAAAAATATATAGGGTGTTCCATTTAAAAATCGAAAGTTGCGGGCATTTCCGGTCAAACCGGATGTGCACCAAACTAGATTTTTTTTTATTTAAAAGATGGCATTTTAGCCGTGTAATAAGGCCTCCAAATTTCAATTTTCTATTCCAAATATTTTAGGAAATATCGGGGCGAGCGCAATTCGTGACTCACCCGGTATGTTTATTTATAGGCGGGGCCCGGGGGGTAGTAACATACAACTCCCAGCAATTTTCAATATAAATTTCGAAGAGCGAGGAGTGGCATTCCTGATATTTCGAACAGCGGGGGGGATAATATTCCCTAAGAGTAAATATTTACCTCGATCGAAATTTTGAAGGGCGGGGAGGGGGGGGGGGGTGATACTCCTTAAAATTCAATATTTACCTCGATCGAAATTTTAAGGAGCGGGGGGTGATATTCCTTGAAATTAAATATTTATTTCGGTCGAAATTTTCAAATACGGGGGGCAACAATTTCATATTTCGCCTAATGCAAATGCTTCTCTAAAATCCTCCGGGCCGGGAGAAAACACCCCCGTCCCCCCCCCCTCAGCGGGCCTGTTTATAAACTTTTAATACTTGGGAATGACTTTCTATCGTAATGAAAAAATTAAAAAAAACTGCCAAGTTAATTTTCCTTAGACCCCTCCCCCCGTCACATCTCTTCACGCAATACCCCTCCCTCCCCCTTATTTGCGAACGTATTTTATTAACTGCCCCTAAGGATATCTGGAACTAGGTTGTATTTTCAGTTAATTGTCTTGAAATGTTACTTCATGATTTTCTCAATCTCAATCTACCGAAATATCAGCTGGCAAATTTAAGACTTATATCTTGAAATCTCTGGAAATTGTGAGTTGTCTAATGAATCTGTTGACACCCGGTATATTTTTGAATTCATGTTACTTCCACACCCACGTAGCGGATTGGAAGTATAGTGATCGTAAAAAAATTTCTTTTTTTTTTACCTGAAATAGGTAAAATTGTTCTGTCTGTTTGTCGGTCTGTCTGTCTGTCTGTCGGTCTGTAACTATTTTGTCCGCACGATTTCTCCGGAAATTTTGTACACGTATATATTGTACAGAGATCTGGAACTGGATTGTTTCTTGAACATATCCGGCGAAGGGTTGGGCGGTAAATAGGGGTAAATAGGGGGAAATAAGTAGAACAAGCTGGTAAGAGTACAGAAACTTGAAATTTGATGTATATGTACTAGAAGTCAAGGCCTGAAATTTTATTATGATATTTTCCATCCTCCCACAACCCCCACTCCATTATTAAATGGGTTGATAATATAAGGTAAAATTGAGATATTCACTTAAAATTTGGTACACGCATATATTATAATGACATCAGGAACTCGATTATATCTTGGAATTATTCTGTTGATGGGTTGGGGGTTAAATAGGGGTAAATAGGGGAAAATAAGTAAAGCAAGCTGGTAAGAGTACAAAAACTTGAAATTCGGTGTATGTACTAGAAGCCAAGGCCTCAGGTTTTTTTATAATAATTTTCATTACCATTACTGAAGGGGTTGGTAAAATAAATTTGAGATATTCACCTGAAATTTGGTACACGTATGTATTATAACGACATCTGAAACTAGATTATATTTTGAGATGGTTCCGTTGAAGGGTTGGGGGTTAAATAGGGGTAAATAGGGGAAAATAAGTAAAGCAAGTTGTAAGAGTACAGTAACTTGAAATTCGGTGTATGTACTAATTCAAATTTTTTCATAATATTTTTCAACCCCCCCCACCACTCCACCCCTACTCCATTATTAAAGGGTAAATAAAATTGAGATATTCACTTAAAATTTGGTACACGTGTGTATCATAACGACATCTGGAACTAGATTATATTTTGAGATGATTCTGTTGAAGGGTTGGGGGTTATTTAGGGGTTATTTAGGGGTAAATGGGGAAATATAAGTAAAGCAAGCTGGTAAGAGTACAGAAACTTGAAATTCGGTGTATGTCCTAGAAGCCAAGGCCTCAAATTTTTTAATAATAATTTTCAACCTCCCACCACCCCTTCTCCATTATTGAAGGGGTTGATAAAATAAAATTGAGACATTCACTTGAAATTTGGTACACGTGTGTATCATAACGACATTTGGAACTAGATTATATTTTGAGATGATTCCGTTGAAGGGTTGGGGGTTATTTAGAGGTAAATGGGGAAACATAAGTAAAGCAAGCTGGTAAGAGTACAGAAACTTGAAATTCGGTGTATGTCCTAGAAGCCAAGGTTCTAGATTTTTTAATGGTATTTTTCAAACCGCCACCACCCTGGTTCCATTATTAAAGGGGTTGATAAAATAAAATTGAGACATTTACTTGAAATTTGGTAGAAGTATGTATTATAACGACATCTGGAAATATATTATATTTTGAGATGATTCCTTTGAAGGGTTGGGTGTTAAATAGGAGTAAATAGGGGAAAATAAGTAAATCAAACTGGTAAGAGTACGGAAATTTGGGATTTGGTGTATATACTAGAAACCAAGACCTCTTTCTACTTTTTTTCAAACCCCACCACCTCCCCTCCATTATTAAGGGATTGATGACATAAAATTGAGATTTTCACTTGAAAGTTAATACACGTATGTATTGTAATTACATCTGATTGAGATGATTCCATTGAAGGGGTGGTAGGTAGTAAGTTGCGAGTAGGGGAAATAAGTAGGGCAAACTAGAAACTTCATTTTTAACGTATATGGTAGAAATCAACGCCTGAAACTTTTTTATGACATCCAAATATTATTAAAATTATGTGATCAATAATTTCCACATACTAGATAGAGTAGAGTGCAAATCTACTCAAGACGTTTCCTTTAAAGTGACTTGGATGAAAAATCTGGATGTGGGAGTAGTGATTCCTTAGGCAGCGGTTTTTTTACCACCTTTCATATCATATCCTTTGACCACGATGAGCTTGGATTTTTTTTAACTTGCCATTTAATCTCCCGAAATTAACCCCCAATATCAATATGCTGCCTTTTGTACTTCACATCTGTAATTGGGCTACAAATTCCTACAACTTATTACGTCAAACAGCATCTAAGAAAACTTCCTGTAACAAACGGACAGACACCGAGGTGATTCTGTGTGTTCCGCTTTGCCAATTTTGGTGCGGAATATTAATTATATCACGAATGACAGATTATTTTAGGAATATACAAGAAAGCGAGCTTTATTGGAAAAATAACCATCAACTTAATCCACAATTTTCTTGCTAACAAACAAATAAATGTAATGCACACAAACTTAAAACAAAAGCGGTAAATGTTAAACTTGCGGTATGTAACAACTATCTTTTATAGGAAACTTAAATTTTCACAATAATGGCAACCCCTCCAAGAACTTTTCCGTAAACAACGTGCTGTATGCAAAACTACCAAACTTCATCATGGAAAGTCAACTTTCAAGGGATGTCGCAACAAGAGACACTAAATCGCTAAAAAGTATTAAACCATTTCCGGTTTCCGAAGAACTATTGCAAAACTTATTATGCTACGCTCCGTAGATTTTATGGTTTACTAAATAGAATCTCTGAAGCCTCATCAGGATGGATCAAGCACGGGAATACGTTAGAATTTATCGTTCTACATAGAATTTTCTTTATTGTAGAACTTTAAAACTACTTTAAGGGGAATGGGATGAAGTGTTTTAGTACAGGAAGAGACGAAACTCTCGTAATAAATATATAATAAAAGTAATTTCGTGAATTAAAAATACTGGCCCGTCATTAGAGATATTTATCTCTAAACAAATTGGAGGTGGATGATTTTTTTTTAGGTGCCGATTTTCGATAGGGAAATATTAATTATTTTTTACCATAACTTCTTCTTAGTACGTATATTTAAAAAAACTATAAGACTACCTAAGTAGCATGAGAGCAAGACTATGAATAATTGTTAATTATAAATTAAACACTGCTTTTAGATGAATCAATTTATATATTATAAATACTCTACATATGTTTCGGCTTATTAGGCCTTTATGCAGAGTATTACATAGTGAATACTAAAGTTTCCGACGTGCTTATTCTAATTTATGCCTAAAAGTATTTATATCTTAATCTATTTAAGGCTTAATTTAAAATCCTTAATTATGGCAAAGTTTGGAGTGGACCTAAACTGATTATATAAATCAATGGATACTTCTTTTATCAATTTGTTCATTATAGGGGTATTCAAGAAATTTTGCTGGTCGTTCGTGGTACAAGGGTTGTACTTGAAAGATATTTTGATTTCTAGTTGTTCTAGCAGATCTAAACGTTTACCTTTTCTTTCTGAGTGAAGTAAATTTATGTTATCTATGAAATGGTTGTTTTCAATACAGTGTGTTGACATTCCTGTATTTTTATTGTTATTTAAGATCGATTTTTTATGTTCTTTTACCCTGTTTACAACGCTTCTACCACTCTGACCGATATAGACGGCATTACAATCTTTACAATTAATTTTATATACATTTATCCATTTTATTTAGCTTTTCTTTGTTATTAACCAAAATGTTTCCTATATTTGTTCTGTTCACACTTATTGTAGAGATACTTAAATTGTTTAATTTTCTAGAAATGTTGTTACTATATTTCGGAACATAATTAATAAAACTATATTTTGTAGGTTTGGTAGGCACAGCGAAAAATTCTTTTTGAAGCATTTTGCGTTGTTTGTTTTTGACCATGTTATCTATTAGTGACTCGTTGTATCCGTTATTTCTTGCAATTTGTTTGATTATATTTAATTCTCTATCAAAATCACTTTGATCTAAAGGGAAATTCGTGAGTCTATGTGTTAGACTATGAAAGGGTGAAATCTTAATTTGCCATGATTGCTGCGAATTATAATGTATTACTGTATCTGTAGTAGTAGGTTTGCGGTAAATGCTAAATTTCAACTGTTATGATAACACCATAACAATTTTAACAAAATCAGAATATAATGAAAAAATACAAACAATTTTAAATAGTGAAGACTTTGAAAAAATCAATAAAAACCCTACTAATAAATTTCAATCCGAAATTGTATCTAACTTGTAGAAATGTAATACTGTTATTCAAAGTAATGAGGCGTATAAATTGAAAATTATAAACCCTTCAGCCCCCATTCTTTATGGTCTTCCGAAAATCCACAAAGTAAATAACCCTATACGCCCCATAGTGTCTTACATCAATGCTCCATCTTATAAATTGTGTAAAAAACTAAATCACATTTTACCAACATTAATAAATTTTAAACCTAAATATTCCATAAAAAATTCTTTTGAATTTATTGAAAATACAAAAAATTTAATAATACCAAATAACGCAAAATTAATCTCCTTTGACGTTAAAAGTCTGTTCACCTCAGTCCCGCTCACAGAACTAAAATTAATTTTAAGTAATTTAATAGAAAATTCACAAATCAGTGAAAACGAAAAAACAGAATTAAAAAATCTTTCGAGTGTTTGTATTGAACAAAACTATTTTCAGTTTAATGGTGAATTCTTTAGACAATAAGATAGGCTACCAATGGGTTCACCAATTTCTCCTTTGTTAGCTGAAATATTTATGTCAAACTTAGAAAATTTAGTTTTTAGTAGCAATAACAGTTTAAATACACATGTGTTTTATTGGACTCGATATGTAGACGAAATTTTTTGTATATGGACCGGTACAGAAAGGAACCTAAGTAATTACCTTAATTTCTTAAATTCTTTTAATAGTAAAATTCAGTTCACAATGGAATCAGAGCAAAATAGTCAATTAAACTTTCTAGATATTAATATCAAAAAACATAACAATCAGTTGAAATTTAGCATTTACCGCAAACCTACTACTACAGATACAGTAATACATTAGAGGTGTTTCAGAATCTCATGAGCCGCGAAATGCGCAAAAGGTAAAGTTTATTTTGCGTTATAGGCATTTTTTTGAAGACACTGGAGGCTGCCTTGCTGGATACATAAGCAAGAGCTCGGGATAAATTATAGACAATAAATATAATATTTTTAAGAAGTGTAACTGAGTCGACAGGAGGGATTATGTCTCTGCACATATGAAGGTCACAGCTCATGAGATTCTAAAACAATTCTATAATTCGCAGCAATCATGGCAAATTAAGATTTCACCCTTTCATAGTCTAATACATAGACTCACGAATTTCCTTTTAGATCAAAGTGATTTTGATAGAGGATTAAATATAATCAAACAAATTGCAAGAAATAACGGATACAACGAGTCACTAATAGATAACATGGTCAAAAACAAACAACGCTAATAGCTTCAAAAAGAATTTTTCGCTGTACCTAACAAATCTACAAAATATAGTTTTATTAATTATGTTCCGAAATACAGTAACAAAATTTCTAGAAAATTAAACAATTTAGGTATCTATACAATAAGTGTGAACAAAACAAATATAGGAAACATTTAGGTTAATAACAAAGAAAAGCTAAATAAAATGGATAAATGTATATAAAATTAATTGTAAAGATTGTAATGCTGTCTATATCGGTCAGAGTGGTAGAAGCGTTGTAACAGGGTAAAAGAACATAAAAAATCTATCTTAAATTACAATAAAAATACAGGAATGTCAACACACTGTATTGAAAACAACCATTTCATAGATACTGATAACATAAATTTACTTCATTCAGAAAGAAAAGGTAAACGTTTAGATCTGCTAGAACAACTAGAAATCAAAAAATCTTTCAAGTACAACCCTTATACCACGAACGACCAGCAAAATTTCTTGAATACCCCTATAATGAACAAATTGATAAGAAGTATCCATTGATTTATATAATCAGTTTAGGTCCACTCCAAACTTTGCCATAATTAAGGATTTTAAATTAAGTCTTAAATAGATTAAGTCATAAATAGATTAAGATATAAATACTTTTAGGTATAAATTAGATAAGCACGTCGGAAACTTTAGTATTCACTATGTAATACTCTTGATAAAGGCCTAATAAGCCGAAACATATGTAGAGTATTTATAATGTATAGATTGATTCATCTAAAAGAAGTGTTTAATTTATAATCAACAATTATTTTCAAGATATTTCACAAGGTACCTACCACAAGTTCAGTTCAGTGTATTACTATGAATTTTCACTCAATGATTTCAATTGTTTCCAAAATAGCTAGATTTAGATTTAAAGATGCTAATGTTCCCATTTCGTAGTTTTAAGTCTAACTGGCTCTATCAATGGTATTTCGCATAACATTTCGCAACTGAACAGGACTTATACTTGCAAGAACTTCGCGGATACGATTTTGTAAAATTTGAAGTATTTGAGGGGGTATATAAAAAACTTTCACATTACTCCACACCAAAAAAATATAAAATGCTTAGATCTGGTGAGTGGACATGGCAACGTACAGGTCCGAATGCTGCAATTACTCGCCCATTACATCAGTTCACTAAATGGGTCATAAATCGAGCGGCATTATGTGGTGGAGCCCCATCTTGTTGGAAATACATTTGTTCAGAAACTGCAAGTGATAAGTCCATCAACATTTCTTCAATATCATTTTGTATGAATTCTAAATATCTCTCCCCTGTCAAAGGTCGTCGAAAAAAAAAGGTCCAATAATTCTTGTTCCAATCACCCCTACCTTGCCACATTAAATGTTGATTTTCCTACGCCCAATATCTATTGTTTTGTTTATTGAACATACCATTGTTAGTGCATCTTGACTAATAAGAAAACAATATCAAAGAAACAAAATTCAGGTTATCGGGATTGTAACCAGTCACAATAACCTCATCTTCGGTTGCCATCATCTTCGTATAAATGCTGGTGCACTTGATATTTAAACGAGCGGTAACCATATTTTACTTCCCTCGCATACCGAAGGGAAGTATTGTATTCGAGAAAAAATCACCCTCCAAGATTTTTTCGGATTCTGACGTTTCAGAACACGTAGATTACGAAAATATAGGTTTTTCAATTCCGTCAGTCAGTCGGTCGGTCGGTCAGTCAGTCAGTCAGTCGACGCTACTGTCAGCGAAGACATGGTAGACATGGTAGAAATTTTACTGGAAAATATACAGGGTGGACCGTCTAAACGGAATAAATAGTGAAAAAAATTTTTTTTTCCTCAAATTTAAAATTTCCACGTTTCATGACGCGCTAAACCTATTTCAGAAAAAAAAAATTTTACCAAGATGAAAAAAATTTTTTTTTGCTCAAATTTAAAATTTCCACGTTTCATGACGCGCTAAACCTATTTCAGAAAAAAAAAATTTTTAACAAGATGAAAAAAATTTTTTTTTGCTCAAATATAAAATTTTGAAAATTTTTTTACCAACATTTTTGAAAAATGTTTTACCACCAAAATAGGTGGAATTTTTTTTTGTTCAAATTTAAAATTTCCACGTTTCCATGGCATTCTGAACGTATTAAAACAAATTTAAAAAATTTTCCGAAAAACTTTCTTGAAAAAATTTATGTATTCATCACTAAGTAGGTACTTAGTATAGAATAGAAGAAAATATTTTGTTTGCTCAAATTTAAAATTTCCACGCTTCATGACATTCCAAACCTATTTCGGTAGAAAAAAAATTGTAACATTTTTTTACCCTTTTGGAAAAAAAATTACCACTAGAATAGATAGAAAATTTTTTTTTGCTCAAATTTAAAATATACACGTTTCATGACATTCTAAACCTATTTCAGAAGAAAAAATTTTGAAAATTTTTAACCAAGATTTTGTAAAAATTTCAAAAAAAATTATTTTTTTCTTTGTTCAAATTTAAAATTTCAACGTTTCCATAGCATTCTAAACCTATTCAAACAAATAAAAAAAATTGATAAAATCTATTTCACTACTTACTATAGGATAGATGAATTTTTTTTTTACCACTTTGGAAAAAAAATTACCATTAGAATAGACGGAAAAATTTGTTTTTGCTGAAATTTAAAATTTTCACGTTTCATGACATTCTAAACCTATTTCAGAAAAAAAAAATTGAAAATTTTTTTCACACATTTTTGAAAAATTTTTAACCACTAAAACAGATGGAATTTTTTTTTTCTTTGCTCAAATTTAAAATTTCCATGTTTCATGACATTCTGAACCTATTGCAGAAGAAAAAGGAGTGAAAAGGAGTGAACATTTTTAACCAACAGTTTTGAAAAATTTCAAAAAAAAAAATTAAATTTTTAACCACTACTATACTTCCACTTCACTGCGTGAATGTGGAACTGTCTAATGGCAATACTATTTGACATATGCTATTATACTTTTATTGGAAAATATACAGGGTGGTCATCCCAAGAAATAATTTATGGGAGACCTGTTATTTAATATTGAACTTTTGCTGTTGGATGAGCACTATTTTTTTGACCAAAAGTTATCAGGATTTCTTTGTAATAATTACAATAACTATATTTCCATTATTATTCTCAATGTCATTTCGTATTTAATATTTTTTTAGTGATCGCCATGCACAAATAACGAGGGAAGTTCTGTGTAAATACCTTCACCGATTTTTTTGAGAATCTTTCTTGCTGATTAATGACTGATTTGTACCTCATGGCCAATTTCTCTAGTTGAAGCAGTAGGATTCGCTTCTACAAAAGCCAACACGTTCATTTCTGTCGCTTAATCAATGATTAAAGCTTGCAGGATTGTTATTAATGCCTCCCCTGATGTGTTTCTCCACAATTGGGAAATATTGAAAACATGTCTGTTCGGATACCTTTGGGCATACAAACCTGCGACGTTTCTGGAATTTTTGTGATATTCTCCAAAAATTTAATAACGTTCACTTTTTCATCCCTTGTATACATGTTAAACAATAAAAAAATAATTAACAAACAACAGCAAATTTAGAGATAAAGAGCAAAATTATTAGTTAAAAATACACACGCATTATTATCTGTCAAACTTCTTTTTGTTTCCGCAGCACACTTCTTTCATTTCCAGCTTTGTTTTGCTGATGAAATGAATGTTTTGAGTCTAATTTTATTCAATTTCAATGGATGTGTCCTGAAAATTAGTATTTAACTACTGAGTGTCTAAATTATGTTGCCATTTGAAAAAGTAGACTTAATTACAAATTATTAGTGAAAAATCTCGTTTACATTTTTCTCTCACTGTTTTGGTCCATTTTATTGACTTGAATGCATCCACTGCAAGTAGTCTAGATGCAAAAATAGTATCAGATAATCTCAAGACAAATTTAAAACTATGCAGTCGTACTTAAAATCTTCTCCGGAATCCAAACATATAAAAATATACGGGATATTTCATATAAAATTTCAAATCCACCCCATATTTTTTCTCTTCATTCTTAGAAAAAAAATCTTTCTGGAGTACCACAGAGGTCAATTACTGGCCTACTGGTCTCTACATTTATACAATGTGACACACTGAAGAGAAAGACACCCTCATATCTCGCTGATATGATATACGAATATTTTGAAATTTTGGTGGTGAATACATACCTATAAAGTGAGTCCATACTACACATAGATTGATTGATTAGCCAGTATATGGTAGACATTGCGCCATTTCCTGCACAGATTGTTCTTTTTATCAGTAAAGTAAAAAAAAATTACAAATTACTCTTCGGACTTGGCAGACGAATTTTATATTTCGCGATATAGCCGCTATCGGCTTAGGCTGAGAAATGAAAGAAAGACATAAAAATCATCTGCCATGGGCTTTGCAAGGTCCGAAGAGCCTGTAATTTTTTTTTTTCAGACTTTATTGATAAAGAGAAAAATCTGTGCAAATTTGAACACTTAAAACAATGTTGAATTATTTTTTTTTCTTCCAACAATGAAGAAACAAATTTGTGGGGTGGATTTGCCCTGCCAGATCATGACCTCAATTTTTAAATTTTATATGGAACACCCTGTATATTGTTGAATTCCGGAGACGATTTTAAGTATGATTCCTTTAGGACTATATTTATTTTTGCTGGACTACAGTGGATGCAGTCAAATCAATCAGATGGACCAAAACAGTGAGAAAAAAATGTAAACGAGATTATTTCGAATTGGTTTATAGACTATAGAGAATGAGATAATGCATACTTTGCACTTCCAAATTCCGGGAAAATTGAAAAAGATTTGGAAAAACTTTTTGATTTTCGTTTTTTTTTGCTCTAGTGGCCAAAATAATGAAAATAGAGAAAGAAGTTCGCAACAAAAGTAGTAGCTCGCCTTTTTCTCTACAAAAAAGGTCTTTACAGATTTTTGTCTTACTTAAGCCGTTTAGAAGTTAAATCGAGTTTTCCACTTATAGTTTTAAGCCGCTTCGAAATGCGCGAAAAACGAGAATTCTCCAGGAGTTTCGTACGACCGGGCTCATCGATCGATAATTCTTACTATTCAGAGCCCCTAAAAAAAATGAAAATAACGTAAAATGTAGAGAAAAGTCTCAGCTTTAATGTGGAACTAATCACAAAATTCATAAAAAATTTTATCGAGAGAAAGTGTCAGAAGATGGCTTAGTAAACTTTGTACAGTTGATCCACAGATTTATTCATATCTTTGCCGGGAGTCGTTAGAATGATAATTCATTTTGCTGATATATTCTTATATAATGATATATTAATGCAATTAACATTTTATTGCAATTTCTTTTGTTGGAAAAATATGCCTTGCGATCAAAGTAGAGGGTATATTTCTCATCGATCAGTCACTTCCAAATTTTGGGGTTCAATTCGCTATATCTTAAGTAATAATAATAATAGCACAGTCTTAATTTTTGGACTATAAGTACAATAAAACATATTCTTTCGAATGACTTTAGAGTTTTTTAAATGCGAGCAGTACTTTTTGAATTTGTCTACATTATTCATACACGTTCAGAAAATGCACAATTATACAGTAAAACATATACAACTTATTTGTTTCTTAACATTCTTCAATGAAATTTTCACAAAATATAGATTAAAGTGCGTAGAATCGAATCCATGCAGTGAAAAAGCACCCATTGTTACGGGAGAAATAGGAAGGATGCATAAAACTCAAAGATGTGAATAAATCAACTGTATAAAGTTTACTAAGCCATCTTCTAACACTTTTTTCTCTATGATAAATTTTTTTATGAATTTTGTGATTAGTTCCGCATTAAAGCTGAGACTTTTCTCCACATTTTACGTTGCTTTCATTTTTTTTAGCGGCTCTGAATAGTAATAATTATCGATCGATATGTCCGGTCGTACGAAACTCCCAGAGAATTCTTATTTTCCGTGCATTTCGGAGCGGCTCAAAACTATAAGTGGAAAACTGGATTTATCTCCTAAACGGCTTAAGTAAGACAAAAATTGACTACCTATTTTGACCTATTTTGTAGAGAAAGAGACGAGATATAAATTTTGCTGAAAACTTTTTTCTGTATTTTCATCATTTTAGCCGTTAGAGCAAGAAAATCGAAAATCAAAGTTTTTCCAAATTTTTTTGAATTTTCCCGGAACTTGGAAGTGCAAAGAATGCAACTCCATTCTACAAGTTATTAACTACTTAAATCCCAGAAATGATTCTTTTATTAATTTTTGCGAGGTTTTTACAACATTTTGCCTTCATTGTCTGTACTATTAGTAGCTACGACAAACCGAAATCACTAATTTTTAATTGTCAGCTTATTCAAATAGCAACATCTTTTAGACACGCAGTGGTTAAATACTAATTTTCACGACAAATCCATCGATACCTTTATATTGAAAATCGGTTTGACATTAACCCAAATACACAAGTTCTTTGGTGGATAATGATTAAAATATCAAGAAAATACACTTATCAAGTAAGTATGCCATGGAAATTGAATAGAACTAGATTCAAAACATTCATTCTGTCAACAAACAACGCTGCAAATAAATGAAAATTTTTGCAGACTTTGCATCCCTTGTAGAGACATATAAAAGACATCTTTTTAAATAAGTTTCAGGACTCATAGACTAAACTGAAAATAAGTGTTACGAGCTCTCAGTTTATTCACTAATAGAGCCTAAGTAAGTGTGTGCATTATTTTTTATAAAACATTGTTGCGCTTGGTAACGCCGTATTGGAGGTGCAATGTCATATTATTTCATAATTTATCTGTTTTACTGGCGAATTGACAGATATTAAAATTAACTCTGACTATTGACGTGTCGCATATGCGACATTAATTTTCATGAGCTTTGTTGCATTGAGTTGATTTGATTTTTATATCGAGGGACTGATTCAGTTTTATGATGTGTCTATATATTTAGTCAATTAACTGTTGTATTGCCACTAATTCATTATTTTTTCGATTTTCTATATGTTTCAATTATGGGGCTTTATTTATAAAAAAATAAAATATAACCAGCTAAAAGTTATTTTTTTAAAGTTATTTTGCTGATTTATTAAACTTTTTATGTAACTGCTCACACTCTATGGGATGCTCTTCGCAGTTTTGTCGTAAATAATGTTAGTTTTAAATTTTGGTATAATTACAAAACTTTTAAAAAATTGATTTGTTTAAAATTTAAATAATTAATAACTTTATTATTTATTGTTCGATTTTGTTCAAAAACAATAGAGCTCTTCCTCTAACAAACCCTAATTTACTATCCAAATTTCAATGCAACTGGACTTCCCGTTCTTGAATTTCTAAGAAGCGAAAATTTCATAGTCCAATTATTTAAAAAAAAATTGTCTCCAATGACAACGGAGGCCCCATAAAATTTCGTTAGTTAACAATGGCCTAACTTGCTGAGAAATTAACTTTAACATGTTTTCCAACGGGACCATTCTTTGAAGTGTTAAAAGTACAGCATAAGTTTTTTAATTGTTATTTAAGAGTAGGTATGCCTCGACAAGCTGCTAAAATTTGCAACAGGGGAGGTGAAAGGGAAACTCCAGTGGGCGGTCCTTTAAAAACGATAAAACATTATTTTATGTATTTATAGTACTATGTACACTAAGTAGTAAATAGAAATGAATGACCGTGATTCAACTTACGTATAAGCTTGTAATTAGTTCATGATTGTATATAAATTCTACCTGCCAAAGCTCAAAGGTTATGCCGACACATCTATCCTATCATTCTAACCTAAATGCGTTTTTAACATATTATTCCTTCAATAAATACAGTATTTATAATTTAAACGGCTAGGTATTATGCTTCCTTAGAATTTTAATTTGTATTATGGAGTATACGAGTATATCTATATTTTTGCATAATGGAAAAGATATTCAATAATTAGTAATCTGCATTAATTAATAATAATCGTCAATAAGGAAATAATAATATTAAATAAAAAGAATGAAAGAGTTGATGAGGTCCGATAAAAATTATAAACAAAAATTAGTGGTATGCAATATTGCAGCTACGGTCACACGTTTCAGAGTTATTGCTCCTCATCAGCGTAGCACGGCATAAATAATATTGTTATATTGTTAAAAGCGAGACCAACAAAGATCCTTGTTTATAATTAAATAGAAAACTTAACTTTTAATGTTGTTTAGTTTTCGTATGTGTAAAGCTTTAGCTGTCACATCATTCAACAAATCAAAATTTAAACTCTTGGATCCTCAGGGGATTCCTCAGGAGGTAGTCTCCCTCAAATAATGGTAGTTTACCAATAAACAAAAATTAGCAACCATTGTTAAAATCAAAAATATAAGTGTTATGCGTATAGTATTAGTTATTATTGGTCTAATTTGTCTATACGCGATATTCTTCGAAACTGTTAAACTTAGAAAAAAAGTTTCAAATAAAAAAGGTGTCTCCATCTTTATTTCTTCTCAGCATAGACTTAAAGGGTTTTCCATTCGTTAACTGATCCCTGCAAATACTCACATTTTATCGACATGGTTTTTGAAAAAAAAAATCATATTTTTTACAATTATTAAAATTTGACCTTCATATTACCACAGTTCATTAATAAATATGTAGTGATGACATAGTAAAATTGAGATCCATTAATGTTTTCGTTTTTTGAATTCTGGCAAGTTAAACAAAAAAATAATTTTAATTATTATTGTTATACATCCAATAGACGCCGAGAATAAGAGAAATGGTTCGCAGAAAGTCAGTGATAAGTAATTATTTATAATCATTAAACTATTCAACGGATCATTATGGAATTCAGTAGTTGTCTATCGAGAGGTAAACCACCGTCGGCACTCGTTCTCCGAATTTTAGGCAGGCTGTCGGCAGCCATGGCAGTGACGGTAATATAATAGAAAGCCCCGCAAGTGCGTCTGGTTGGAGTTACACAGGTGCCGCAGGCAAGGCAGTCTCGGCAGTTCGTGTAATTTCTACAAGTGGTTGACCTCTCAGGTACTGTTTTGATAGTATATAGTATAAAATAAGAATTTCTTTACAACCCTAATCTGAAATTTGCAGACGTAAATGTAGCAAGCGAATGCCAATTTTTCGAAGTCAGTAACAAGTAAGTATATCGAGAATAAATAAAGATCAAGGATAGAGGCAACCTTTTATTTGAAATTTTACTTTCTAGGAGTAGTAGTTCTCGATTTGACCAATGAACTAGTGTTATATACTTAGCACATATCACATATTAGCACATATTAGTAACTTGCCTGGTGTATACTTTTAGTTTTACGAATTATTATTCATATTTTGTTAAAAAATATATGGACGGGGAGAACTTACAAATTTGCTTTTATAGTAGACAAAGTTTAATGATGGATGTTTTAAACTAAACCCCGCATCAAAATATCATTAATAACTAATAGGTTATTTCTCAAAAATATGGATATCTCTGGTTTTACTGGTTAAATTTTAAAAATCCAAAGCATCAATTATTTGTATCAACGAAATTTAACAGTGCATTTTTTTAAAATACGAATGTCAGAGCGATTCTAAAAATTTGCAAAATTTTCGAAGTAAAAAAGATGGGTAAAATTAGTATTCAAAAATGTTTTCTCTCAAATTTTGAAAGCAGAGATAAAAACCTGCAACTTGAGTCTTAGAACGTCTACATTGGTGCGCGATCTCAACAAGAAAATATTTTCAACATCGGTCCACATCATCTTCTGGACAATACTTTTAGCTCTGATTTGTTAAATTTTCACGAAAGTTGCTTTTTTCTGGAAAATATTTTCGGGTTTAAAGGAGTAAGTTGGTTTCTCTGTTTCTTTTTACATTTTGAGCCTAGATTTCATTATTTTGACAGATCGATAGATAACTTTACTGCCCACAGTTTTTATCCCAAACATTTCTTTCTATTTTTCCTAGAAATAAAAGTTATTATGAAAAAAATCCTGTTGCTTGGTCTAATGCAACAAACTGATGCGTGTGATTTGATGAGAAAATGGGAAAATGTGCGCTTTGCTTTTGTGTTTCTAACTCCTTTCATTGCAAATCGCATTGCCCCTTATAATTCTATATTCATGTGTTTACGACAAGAACACATTTTTAAAATTTAATATCAATTGTATTGACCTATAAATGTTTTCAAATATACCAACATACCACCATTTTAAAAAGAAGAATTGAAATACAATTATTGTAGTATAATCAAAGAGTAGAGTACCTGTTAAGTATAATAGTAAGTTAATGGAATTTGATATTTTATTGGGCGTCCCGTGTTATTAGAAATGGTTTGGTTTAATTTCTTATTTCGTTCCCTCGTTATATTTTCTCATTCATAGAATAATTCTGGGTGAAGGGCGGAGCTTAAACTATAATAAATCCAGAGGGAGCTCTTATCAGTGTAACATTTGTTGCAAAATGTGCCTTTGCACGGTTCCGTGCTATACATGTTTTTACAAAAAGTATTATGTTTTTTGGAAAAATAAAAATAGTACGATACACAGAAAACATGAATGAAGGTTTGTATCGAGTCCTTTTTCTCATATTTTGATTCTAAATATTAAAAAAAAATATCATAAAATCTCGCAATTTGCTGCTAATTAAAACAAATCTTATTAATGAATACCATTTTTTTTCAAAATATTAAAACGATACAAACCTAGATTGATATATTATCTTCTGTTTTTCGCTTGTACAAATTTCGTAATTGCAATGGTCTAATTATAATTTGTCGCGGGCGGTGCGGCGTTTTAGGCTAATTTATTTCTGATTCTTAGACGGCATACCCACTCTTAATAGTATAAAAAAATGATTTTATGTGATGTACTTTCTTTTGAGGAGGCGCGGCGCGCGCAAGTTGCAACGGTCGTCGGAGTCCTATTTTCAGCGTTAAATTAAAATTATAAATTGGAGATAGAGTTCCGGGAGTTGGGACTTTTTTATTGGAAACTTCCTCCTCTTTAAGAATCTTTTTTCCGATTTCCGTTATCGCTCAGTATAGTTTTTGAGTTATAAGCGAAAGACTAAATGCCATTTTTTTCCATCTTAATTTGTTTATAACTTTTGCAATTTTTTATGTGCTAATAAAACATTTTAATACATTTTTCTAGACGACCGAATCCAATGAGCTAGCGCTCATATTTTTAGGAGCTATATCAAGAATTAACACCTTTTTTGAACTTGTGAATTAGACTACTTCACCCCTACCAGTTGATGAATATTTCTTGAAACAACCAGGCAGCAGGTCGGTCGGGCCGTGTTTGCTGTGCTTTACAAATTGCACTATTTGTATGATTTACAAATAAATACAAACTAATTTAGGAGGGTACAAAGCTCTGCTGGTTCTCCTCAAACCATTTCGTATGTTAGTTTATGCAGTTCGTGATTTCGAATAACTTTCAGTTTACGAGCGTCTCGCCTTATGTCGAGTTCCGGAGCACGGACTGTTGCTCTATCCCTTCAATGCCGCGAACTTGCAAAGCTCGTAATTTAACAAAACACATACAGCCCAGTAAAATTAGACCACACAAGAGGAAAATTATAAGAAAAAAATCGGTAAAGGTATTTACAGAGAACTTCCCTCTTTATTTGTGCATGGCGCGGTCACTCTAAAAAATTAATAATTACGAAATGACATTGAGAATAATCGGAATATAGTTATCGCTATTATTACAAAGAAAACCTGATAACTTTTGGTCAAAAAGTGGTCATTCAACAGCAAAAATTCAATATTAAATAACAGGTGTCAAATATGGAAGGCTTGCCCAAATACCTTTACAAATGTTCACCATGGTTGAATTATTTCTTGGGATGACCACCCTGTACATTTTTCAATAAAACTATAATAGATGCATATGTCAAATATTATTGTCATGTGTCACATTTTCAATTCCACATTAGTGGAGTAGAAGTATAGTAGTGTTTAAAAAATTTCACTTTTTTCTCTGAAATTTTTCAAAAATGTTGGTAAGAAAATTTAAAATTTCTTTTGTTCTGAAATAGGCTTAGAATGTCATGAAACGTGGAAATTTTAAATTTGAACAAAGAGAAAATTTTCCTTCTATTCTGTAATGGTGGTACTTAAGAACATTTACAAATTATTTCAAAATTTTCAATTTTTTTTTTTAATATATTTAGAATGCCATAAAATGTGGAAATTTTAAATTTGAGCGAAACATTTTTTTCCATCTATTCTAGTGGTAAAAATGTTTTCCAAAATGGTAAAAAAAAAATCATTTTTTTTTCTGAAATGAGTTCAGAATGTCATGAAACGTGGAAATTTTAAATTTGAGCAAAAAACATTTTTTTTCCATCTATTCTAACAGTAAAAAAAAAATTCAATTTTTTTTTTCTGAAATGGGTTAGAATGTCATAAAACGTAGAAAATTCAAATTTTAGAAAAAAAAAATATATTTTTCTATTTATTCTAGCGGTAAAAATTTTTTCAAAAATGTTCTATTCTATAGTGGTGGTAAGAACTACAAATTTTTTCAAAATTTTCAATTTTTTTTTAAGATTTAGAATGCCATGAAACGTGGAAATTTTAAAACTGAACAATTTTTTTTCCATCTATTCTAGTGGTAAAAATGTTTTCCGAAATGGTAAAAAAATGTTTAATTTTTTTTTTCTGAAAAAAGTTTAGAATGTCATGAAACGTGGAAATTTTAAATTTGAGCAAAAACATTTTTTTCCATCTATTCTAGTGGTAAAATTTTCAAAAATTGTAAAAAGAAAATTAAAAAATTGTAAAAAAAAATTCAACATTTTTTTTTCTGAAATAGGTTTAGAATGTCATGAAAAGTAGAAATTTGAAATTTGAGCAAAAAAAAAATTCTATTTATTTTAATGGTAAAAAATTGGTCAAAAAGGTAATTTTTTTTCTGAAATAGGTTTAGAATGTCATGAAATGTGGAAATTTTAAATTTGAGCAAAACATTTTTTTCATTTATTGTATAGTAGTGGTAAAAAAGGATACAAATTTGTTCAAAAAATGTTTCAATTTCTTTTTTGAAATAGGTTTAGAATGCCATGAAATGCAGAAATTTTGAATTTGAGCAAAATCAAGCTTTTTTCCATCTATTCTAGTGGTAAAAAATTTTTCAAAAATGGTTCAAAAAAATTGAAAATTTTTCTTTTCTGAAACGTGGAAATTTAAAATTTGAGAAAAAAAAATTTTTTTCATTATTTATTCCTTTTAGACGGTCCACCCTGCATATTTTCCAGTGAAAGTTTAACTATTTCTTCGCTGACAGTAGCGTCAGTTACCTACCAAATTTGACTCCTCCGTCAAGTAGTTTTTTAGTAAATGCACCAACAGACCGACAGACAGACTGAATTGAAAAACCTATATTTTCGTAATATACATGTTCTGAAACGTGAAAATATGAAAAAATCTCGGAGGGTGATTTTTTCTCGAATACAATACTTCCCTTCGGTATGCGAGGGAAGTAATAATAATAAGCTGGATTTTTGTGCGTACCTCATTGTTTTAAGGAGAATGCCATAAGTTTCCATCGATAGTGGTTTTCAAGTAAAACGTGCAAAGTTGCAAGGTTCGTGGAAAAAAATGCACTCGTTACACAACAAAGAGGTAGTAGAGTATTAGGCGCATTTTCTTATGTGGTGGCTCGCAGTATGCCTCAAAAACTTTAAATAGTATATTCGTGCTATTGTTGCTAAAATTGTTATTATTTATTACTAATATTAAAGAATTTTGAAACCATTAGCAAGCCTTTCCTCAACTTCAGAAAGCTCCTATATTTCCTCTAGAGCCTCATTGATTTCACAGCCCCACAAAAAAAGTGTTCTGTGCATCAGACTAGACCACCACACCTATGCGACTTTATTGTCGCTGAATACGAATTCGGGGTCTGTTTGATCCCACTAGGTCATGGTGATGGTCAATTCGAGGTCAAATTGGGAGGAAACCTTTTTAGCGCAGAAAACCACGATTCTTATACGTTCCTGGGGTAATTGAATCCGAAGTCGGGGTCTGTTTGACCTCATCAGGTCAGGGTCAAGGTCATTCCAAGGCCAAATTGGTCAAGGTCAACGCCCTTCCAAGGTGAACTTTTGTTTATCAAATAGAAACGCATTTTTGACTGCAGAATCTGAAAGAGCCAGATACTTTTTTAGAGGTTACCTGAAGTTCAAATTATTCTCTTGATCTTCTCAGGCCGGATCTCGTCCAAATAACGAGAAAATGACGTGTGAAAGCTGCTGGGGTCTTGACCTCAGGTTTAACGTTGAAGATGCTCTTCAAGGTCATTTGAAAATCACCTTACATTTTTAAATGGAATCTTCCATCTTTAACCTCGGATTCTGAGAGGCCGGAAAATTTTACGTTTGGATATAGTTTGACTCACGAATCGAAATGACCAACAGAGATTGCCTAAAGGAAAATGTCTCGCTCAAGCGAATTTATCTTCATTTATACACTTACTGTTGTTTATGGTATCTAACCCTTTTATCTTGAAAAGATCGTCAGATCGGTTCTCTTTTACGCTTCACTCTTTGCTA